>JABFPN010001514.1:0-28441 GCA_022817305.1 Leptoteleia sp. ZL-2020 | reverse complement strand
TAATCAGTCATTATGTGATTATTGTACACGATAGGACTAATCGCAAGAAGTAATTTTAATTGACATTAACGCAATAATCAACATGATTTGACAAAGGTTAGTGGTTGAAATATGAAATTATGATTAGGCTAAATTAACTTATTTTATTTTTATTTTTCTTTTTGTATTCCATTAAAAGAATGATAATATTGTACATAATTTTGTGGAAATTATATATATATTTTGTTTTATATGATTGTAGATTTTGATAATGACTGAAATAAAAGGTCGAAACGTCAATCAAAGAAAAGAAAAAGTGTAGTAATTTATTTATTTTACACAATTTGTCTGTTTTTTAAAAATACGGTCGATGTTAAAATATGATTAATATAAATATATAAACAGACGATAAAAATTATTAATTGAATTAATTACTCGTATGACAATGTCTTTCGCAATGGCATCTGTTTCGCGGCGTTGTTGTTTTTGAAAAGCTTCAATGATTATCGCTTTTTTGAAGGTGTCGATCGTAAATCAACGGCTGTCGGTTCTTATCGGCCTGGTCGTGATTGTAATTAAAAAATTACGTGGCATTTAAGCGCACTTTTCCCGCGTACAATGATAATGTTCCGAGTTACACGAACGTTGCGGGTAACACGATCTTATGTCGTTGTAATTATTTTTAACTCTTTGGCACTCTTGAGGTAAAGTGTAAACATCAAATTCGAAATCTATTGAAAATGCCAGAAAATTACGCTGTTGCAATGCTGAAGTAACATTTGTTCAGTTTCTGCAAGATCGTATATCCGTCTAAAATACATTAGCGTTCAGTATGATGATATTTTTGTAACACATGCGAGAAAGTAGCGATTTTACTCCCTAAAATCTGGAAGAAAAATACTTAACTTCAAACTAGTGATGAAAGTGAAGATGGAAAAAAGTGCAGGATTACTGAATTGTCATTAAGTGCGATTCACAAGCTTGAGTAGGTTACCCCCGAGAAAATTATTTGCACGAGTTGGGAATCTCCATTTTTCGTCCCTAGTTGCACAAGGCAGCTGTGTTACTATAATGTATACCATACGAAATATTCACAAAACGTTGCAGTAACGTTAAATAAGGTTACAATGACGCTTTACCTATATGTAACATTATCACAATCTTACTTCAGCGTAAAAGACATAACTGCAATGATAAAGTAACGCCGAAAGCCCAGCCGAAGTTTACGCAACGTTACTTAAACGTGCCTGTTCTAAACGAATACATCCGTACAGAATTCGTATAGAAAGCTTCTCAATTCTCATGCGAAGCAACTCCGTTTCATGAATGAGTTTGCGTTTCAGTTTACAGTTCTTTTTCCCGAGACCTCGTATCTTTTTACGAGCATTGAGGAATATCGTGTAATCACGTAATAATGCAGCTAATATGCTTTATCTCACTATAGGGATGAATACCATTTCGTCGGATAACTTCTGATGATTATAGCGCAACCGAGTTATTATGGTAATGTAATATTATATACATTAAAAACCAATACAATTACAGCGTTTTCTTCGCTTAACATTTTTCCTGAATTTCGATTAAAAAGCGTGGCCATTAACCACAGCTGGATCACGAAGGAACGCGCGAAAATTCAACGAGAGATTGTTAGATTCCAATAAAAAAAAACGGCTTTATCGATGAATTTTAATGCTATTTCACACACAATATCGTGTGTCTGAAATGGCTAAAGTACTACCAGCGCGCGGTAAATAAACATTTCGAGCTATTAATTTATGTTCAACAAGATAATACACCCGCTTGAAATCTATATTGATACCGCATTACGCAAGATTTCGCGTTTTACATCCACTCCTAATGAAAGGTCTCGAACTTCTAACACTCTTTCTGTCAATATTAATAAGCGAAACATTTGATCCATTAAACAATTTACAGCGAACGGAAAGTGAAATGAAAGCGAAGAACGTCAACAATTCGTCATTATCTAGATCAATGCTTCTTTTCTTTTTGCATAATGCTAAAATGAATGAGTAGTCACGATAATGGCGACATTACGCCAATAGAATGCGTTTATCGGTGCTCTTTGTCTCAGATGAACAGATCGCTCGTTATTTGCATATGCAAACTAGCTTTTTAATTTTATGATGGACTGCATCAATTGACCTCTTTATCAGCCACAGGCATTGCTATATAAACACTCGTTTAATACACTCACTGATGAAATATTTAAATGCTCGTTATATGAGAAACATTTATTATGTACTGAATAATCGAACAATTTAATAACACTGTGTCACAAAACTAATTTTTGATTGTCCTTTCAATAAGATAATATAGCTCTTATAAATCTTACAATAAGGAATACGGCAACGTTTATAAAAGTGACGTAAAGTTTTTATAAGAAAATTACCATCGGAATTACAAGTAACAAATTATTTTTTATTATACAAAAATTTGGCTTTAACCAAGATTTCATTGAATGTAATAACATCTGCTAATATATATATATATATATATTATAAATAAAAAAATAAATAATTATTAAATTTATATTATATTTTTATTCACTACCGGAAACAGACCTATACCTATAAGCGTAAGAAACTTTCTCAACAATTTATAATACAATTTCTGGTTGGGCGAAATTAACGCTTCATTAGTTTTAACTTGAAATCATTGTTTATATATAATAAGTTACTGAGCTTCAAGTTCAAGTACTTTGATTTTACAAAATAATAACGAAGTTTCAAATATCCATCAGATCAAGAAAGAGCTTAATTTAAATTAACTTTTATCGTAACTATTTTTCTAAATGTTATGATTTATCTCATTATAAAATACTGGAACCATTTCACATTTATTACCGCCATTGATAAAATATTTATTTTTTATTTGAATTAAGTACACGAACAATTAAAATATCTAATTATGCACGTGACTGATCTTCGACCTAAGGTATAACCAATTGCCAAATGTTAAATAAAAAACAATGTCCTATAATTTATGTGAAATATAATAACAATATATCTAATTATGAAATGATTTAATCCGGCGTGCAAAGTATGACGAGTATCGTAACACGAAAACAGGATTTAGTTTACAATCTCGATAAAGCGTTTTTTATTTAACTAATCAGCATATTTTGTGCACGTTTCATAATGCCATTTCGACGCGGTCATTCTCGTCGAGAGTGATAGCAAGTCGCGCCACGCCCTCACATATGAATTACATTGTCATTAATTAATCAACCATGAAGCTGTTGATAAACACTATTTTTCTTTTCCGTGAAAATAATCTCGGAACTGAAAATTAAACAGTAGGAGTAATCACTTTTAATGATAGATATAGGATCCACTTTGAAATTCAAAAATAAAATGCATTCAGAGAAAAATTAATGCAGCCAACTAAAAATAATGTTGGGCTTAATGAAATAATATTATTTTAATTATATTTAAATAAAATTTTAATCGACAAATTGTTTCAAATATTTCGAATAATTATATTATTTATGAAGTACATGATTTTTTTCTTCATACGTTACATTGTTAAAAAAACTTTAATTAAAAGTAAGAATTTATTGAAGCAAAGAGCGACGCCTTAATAAACTAAAGGGGAGTATTTCGTTAACTAGATGGAAATTTATAATACGTGCAAAAAATGGATACCTTGAACATGGGTATTAGGCGGGCCAAAAGAGGGGCTCAATTTTCGGTGCTCGATCAGCAAACCCGGCTCAATTTCCGGCAGGCTTCTGAATGCCCGGAATGCTGTTAATCGTCGAAATTATCCGACCGATTACGAGATCATAAAATACTTCTTCGGCCCTTACTCTCAATTATCGCGACTTATCATCGATTAAGTTTGGAAAAAAATAATCGTGTTATGTAGAATTTAATGATTGCTATAAGTATGCTATCAGACGTCTCCCGTCGATCATCGATACACCAATTTTATCATATTTTCGTACTTACAAGGCATTATTTTTAATGCGCGTAAGAAAAAGCCTATTAACTCATCATTATTGACACAAAATTTCGTCAAAGAACTTTACGTTGAAATGGTGACAAATGCAACAGTAAAGTATTTCATAAAAGACTGCGATGTCGCAAAGAACTTTTGAATACATAGCTAAAATTTTTTATGAATTTTTAATACTTTTTTATGCCTCTTCAATTAATTAATATTTCCAACGGTTAATTAATTGTTTGTTTAAGTGGTTTCATTGATTAACTGACAAATACAATTAACCGTATCGTCCATCAATTTTGTTAATAATAATCGTGGCAATTACTACCATTATTTTTATAATCTATATTTAATATTAATTTATTTAGATGTATAATAATTGACGAATTAAATTTTTTACTTAGTATTCAATAGATCATCATATTTCTTAGTATCATAGCGATTACTCAATTATATTTTAATGTATTATAAAATACTGGTTGTTATAAAATTAAACCTTCTCTTTTTATATTTTGATATGTTAAACATTGCGTTACAAACACGTTTTAATTTAAAGGGATGCAGCAATTTACATCAGTATCATGAAGAATTTGATTGAAAAATTGAAATTTCAATTAATCCGTTAGCGTAATTTCTGAACAAGTCAATTTAACTTTATACACATTTACTGTATTCGATTATATTACTAATTATATTTTTTTGCTTCAAGTAATCATTTCGCTATTCAAAGATAATCCTTTCAGACAATAACGTATAGGATGTCAATCAATATTTACAATCGAAGCTTTCATTGTTTAAGAAAAATGAATTACAAAATTTAGAAATTTGAGATGCACCGACTAAGCAAATGTTCAGAAAATTCGAAGACACCAGTCTTTCGCTTATATCGATCAGCCTTGAAACATCTCATCTATATTCTGCAGATTAATTCCACCTGTTCAACAATAAATTATCACGTTGTATCAATGGCAATTATAATAAATAATCGTCAAACAAAGGACGAGCCCCTTCACAATGGGGCTCGCTGTAACAAAGTAATGATTATTAATCAACATCGCCGTGAGCTTGATTTGATTTGTCAAGCGTCCACCAACTTCACTGTTCTCCTCTGATTCAATTAATTTCGTAGATAAAAGTGTACAAATAATTTTCAGACTGTAAGTATAAAAATAAACATAAATTATTCATAAACAACCGAAGCCCGCGAGATGTGATTAATTTATGTAATTTGACTTGCAAATTCATTGCAAGCATCTTCAATATCACTGAACCGATGGACCAATGAAAACTTAATGACATTCACCTCTAATTACCAAGAGCGTGGCGAAAAAATCCACGTAGAAGAAGACAAACTTACAATGTGCCCGAAGTACTCTGATTCAAAGTTGTTTTTTGCGAGAAATTTCACGTCTGATAATTTATTAAAAGGATAACTAACCGAACTTCAACATTTGTTTTCCAATTTTTTTTTAATTTTAATTTTACATGAAAGAGCACGTAAAACAGAAATAATTTCTCTTCATTCAATATTGTTAATGAACTTTTGAATCTACTCCAAAGAAGTTTAACTCAGAGCTTAATAAAAACATGATTATTTATTTCGAATTTAATTATGTACACCAACGAATAATTTCATTAATTTTTATTTGTTGTACAATTACGTTAAAACGATTAAAGCGGCAACTTTCGCGTCGAACCACTTAAGTTTGATAAACACAGGCGAAGTTAAATTTATATGTAGAGCCTTTACTGGAGTACCTACTGGAGAACTGGAATATTGGCGCGCAGAATCCAGCCGTCATTCAGCCTTCATCCAATTCATGTCCAGCCGAATATCCAACCGAACTCCAGCTGCCATCCAGTCATTTTTTTTCAACAGAGAACAAAGATAAATTTATGAATTAATCAAAGAAAATAATAGATAATCAGGGCAATCGATCTTTCGTTGGCTTTGCAGTTAGTTACAATTTGGCTGGAATTTGTAACAAAGTGAGTTTGGGACGATCGCGTCGTTTATTTAGCACGACGAGAATCTCGTGTTATTCGGACTTTCACGATTGGCCGGGCGGCTTAGCACTATACCCTTGGCCAACGATACGTAGATCCCCGGATAGCGACAGCCCCAACTTAGGTCTTTCGTTCGGCGTGACGGACGGCTGCGCGCTCACTTAAACGATGAATAATGCGTCATTTGATGGGTTAATAAATATATCTCGTGTCACTATGCGTGCACTATATACCACGTTAATAATCATAACAGCAACAAAGGCATGGCTGAAAATGAATCGGCACCGATGTCGACTCCAGTTCCGTTCTCGAAACGCGCAAAAAGTGGATTGGAAAGAGTGAGAGTAATGAGTTTTGATTTCCAGAGGTGGAACGATCGAGCATCTTTTTTCTTTTCATTATTTTTCATTTTTGCGCCGCGCCATCGAGAGCGATGATTTGCGGCAAAAATGAATTCCGCTGCGCGTTAAATCTGGTTAAAAATTGAAGGCAAACGGATCTCGGGTGCTTTTGATTTATTTGTTATTTGTTTCGGGGAAATTTATCCTGAGAAACTGTTCTAAGATCATTGGAATTAAATCAATGTGTTTTCGTTTATCGATGGTACACGACGACGTAGCGTATTTTGTGAATTGAGAAAAAAGTCGTACGTACCCATTTGAATGTTGGTCTGTCACATAAAATTTCCTTCTCAAAATCGTATTTCTCAATTATAATAAATAGTAGTTATTCAGTCACAGTTGCCATTAAATGTATGTAAGTTATGACAACAAAAAATTGCCATTACTTTATTAAACAAATACACTTTTTTAACACAAACGAAAAGTTACTTATTTTGATTGGATGGGACATGTGCAATTGTCCACGAACACATCAATTATTGTTGCTAATGTTTTTTTGTTCATTCTAACTATATTCTTGTATCGATTTATATTAATCGCTTGTTTTCGATCCCTCGAGCCGCGCTATTTATGCCAATTGACGTAATTGGAACGATGTGCCGTGACTTGTGGGAAAGCATTATGTGTACTTAGAAAATGGTTATCTCGTTTCAGCGCTGTCATTGCGAATCGCATAATCAATTTATTGTTTTCGTTCCGCGAGAAGATCATAGAAATTCAATTTGTTATCAATCATCGGCATTGAAATTAGCATAGGAATTAATGTATGCGTGTAACAGGTCAATCATCTTGCGCACTATACAACTTCATTTCCTAATAAGACGGATAGAAAGTGAAAGAAATGCATCGATTCGATTTCAAGTTAGCTATTTCCACTTTTGTTCGTGGGAAATACTTCAGCCTGTATTTCCAAGATGTTCGTGCTTTTTGGACAATTATACTCAGAAAAGTACGACAAGTCATATTACTGTTTTTAACTTTGTTTCAGATACATGTCGGTTTTACAAACAAAATTACGGTCATTTAAATGGAAAATTTTCTGTTTTAAGTTTAAACATAACATTCAGAACTTTTGCCTGCGCGTAATATTTATTCAAAAAGTGAATTATATGTAAAACAATGTTAAAAACAGTAATGATCTGTAGTATTTTTCTCAGCGTAATCTTTTTTGCACTGACAATGATGTTTATTATACGGAGGAAAAATGTCGGATTTTTTTACGCGTAAAGAATTTTTACAGTAAAAACTACTACATCCTCTGGAAATTCGGATATATCATGATTACTATCTTTATTTGTAATTTTTTTACTTGGTTTAAGTACGTTATAAAAGCTGACGATGACACACTCGTCATTTCGTCAACTTTACTTGTAGAACGTGTCATAATTTGCACAACTTTAGTTAAAAGTTAACATTTGGTGCATATTTCCGTAACGTAATATTAATATAATTTTATGAAAATTTGTTCACAAAAGTGTAAAAAATATTTACATTCATTTTTGTATAATATAATTATGAGTACATCCTATTAAACATATAATACAGCTTTGTGTACTTTGCCTTAATAATATAAAATTCAATCTTATCGAAGTTTGTGATCGTATTAAACTTAATTTAATCAAAAATTTCATTATACTAATTAAATTTCATCTTAAATATGATTTCATTTTCATTCAATTAAATAGATTTTTTTATTTCTTTTTTAGTTTTGTATAAAATTGAAATATATATTTGCCAAAATTAGCATATTATTATTTTCCAAAAATTGAAAATGTCTTTCATGTTAATTCAAAAGAAAAATCAGGGACGAACCAGATCTGTTATAATAAAAAATTGATTTATTAAAATATCATAAGTGTATCGAAATCTTCTTTAAATTAATTATCCGGTTGTTCAAAATAAGTACACAATAGTCCGCTGGAATTTCTCTAATATACAAACTAAGTTCACATCGTTTCGAGTAAGTTTAGTTGTGAGGAAAAGCTGTTACATTATTACGACAAAACAAAGTTGCACATGAAAGAGTTAGTAAACTTGATATTAAGTTTCGCGTTCAAATTTGATATTATTCGGCCTGCCGATTGTGATAATATATTCATGAAATTAACAAATTACGGTTTCAACTTGCGAACTAGATCCTTACATCATCGAAAACAAACAAGACACTGCTTGCGTTGCCGATAAACAACCCTAATTATTCCTTTATAATTAAAGTCAATAAAGACTCGTATTCCAACTGGTTCACGGATAGACCTACAAAATATATCATAAATGATACAGGTAGAAAAATAAATTGAAAAAGGTACAAGTATGTTCAAACAAATTACTAATTTTTGTTAGTAAACTGGTTATATACTTAAATTCAAATATCTTATAAATAAATCTAAAATTTTTTTTTTCTCTACTTGATACGTTTTTGTATTAAATAAAAATTAATTATGTTTTCATTCGAGTTTTGAACGTTAGATCCCGAAGTTGAAAGTTGATTTCTTCACCCCTAGACTTCGAACGACTTTCATTTTACAGAATGTAAATAATATACTCTTTGTCCAACTCATGTCCAATATAATATTCAGCCGATTTCTAACTGCCATACAACCATTTTTTTACGCGAGAAGTATTAGACCAGTTTACTAACAATGTTAGTAATTTTTATTAATCTTCTCTTTCCGTGTATTAAAAGTTGATATTTTTTTCTGTCAGTGTATTATTGAACCTTTTTGTAAGCTGGTTAAAAACCATTCCTTTCCGACACAATTAAGGCCAATCGTCAAGCGTGAAAAGATTATTTACAAAAATCTTATTCGGAATCAAGGTTTAAATAAGCGAGCACGGAAAAAGTGACTAGCATTATCTCCGGAATAAAATAATCCTGGTAGCAATAGTGTTCCAAGATGAAAAAAAGGCCTACGTGGAAAAAGTAATGAATGTATCGGTGCAGCTGTCTCGCCGCGAGAAGAAGAAGCGGCATCGATTGAGAAAAAGAATATCAGCGTTAGCGCAACCGTTACGGCATCACGTTGCGTGACTACGTAAAGTCGAATCAAACGCCGGAGCGGATAAAGAATTTTACGCTTGTGCGAGCACAACTCCGACAGAGGTGGTTCTAGCTAAATTTATACCGGCGATTCTTATCTCGACCGTACGTATTTTGACTTTCACGAAACGCGCAATTAAGAGCTTTCATTAATCATTATTAACTCCGGCGTTTAAGCGAGGTAGAAAAAGGGCGAAACTGCGAAAACAAACAACATTACATCTTTGTAATTTCGTGTCCAGTTCCAAACGTTCCCCAGCGAGCGGTACTTTTTTTTTTGACGCGCGTCTTGGCCATTATTTCGCATCAATTGAAATATTACGTTAACAATGCTTGGCTTTTCTGAATAGATATTTTTCCACCCGACCGAAGCTCCTTCTCTGCCACTAATTAATGCAGAACTGGTTATATGAAATCTACGTATGAATATTTATCAGTTGATTGGCATTTGTATAACTATTAATTTACTTTAGCTTTATTTCGCGAAAAATCAACTATTATTATTAATATTTATTAGAAATGAATTCAACGCACGAATCACGAACGAAAAACTTATTTAAATTTTAATCGTAATTATTCAAGATATCGTTATCGAGCAACCGCACGCCTCGGAGATTATTTTACTTTTGTTGGAGTCAAGATTATTGTTATAGGTCTTAATTAACGACCTACCAAAGTCGGAATATTCTATTAATTTTTCCCTTTTCTATATTCCACTGACTTTCGTTTTCTATTTTTGTGTAATTTGACGATGTTCTTTTTGCAGATATAAAATTTGAGCAATATGTGCGGGATGTATGTATGAGAATTTGTCATTACTTTAATGCCTGCTAAGTTTAAGAGAAAACTTGTAAGCTCTTGATATTACGCCCTATAACCACAAAACTGATTTAAATTAATACGCGTGAAATCATTGAATGCACAAGTTTTTAATTAATTGAAAATGCAGCAGTATTTGGAAAGTAATCAGTAAAATTATTAATCTTTATTATTACAAATATGTATAAACTTTTGTGTTCCCGAAATGCGTGTGATAGAAATTACTGTTCTTTATTATTGCAGAAAAAGTGAAGATGAGAAACGTTAGATAAGAAAGTTCTTTTTCAACTTTCATACCGTGCTTTATACTTTAATATGATAAAATAACGATTAAGTTGTTGAAAAATGTCGAGTTTTTCAACGAAAATTAAATTGCATGACGTATTGATTAAAAAGAAGTTTGCACAGTTCATATACATTGCATCGGATAATAAAAAGCTCAAAACTTTGCTGGAGTAATTGTATTTGTAAAGAAATAAGAATCGACGAAAAATAATTTTTTTAGGAATACCATTATTTATGAAACAATCTTCTTTTATTCTCTTACTATTGTCAATAAATTGAACACACATTAATATTAATTCTAAATCGAAAATTGACTCGCGTGTAGAATAAATCAATTGTTGAGGTTCGTATTCAGCTTACAAAACCATTTACGTACACTGAGAAAACAGTTGAGATAAAATTTATTATACTGTATATAAAAATGGGGACAAGTGACGTTTTTTTTGTCATACTTAATAGACACGGAAAAAATAAATTATAAGACACGATTTATTATACAGAAAAGAATAATAATAACCTTACGTTCACAATGAAATTGTTACTCCATAATAGCATCATCATCTTCTAATAATTTCTTCGCTTATACTAATAACTTCTTACCAAACGGAAAGAGAATTATTTTGTCTCATGTTTGCGCAGAAGTCTCGTTTCCAAATTTATTTCTACGCATAAACTCCTCTTCAATGCGCCATTGCAAACGCAATTCTTGGAAGTGATAAAGATCAAATTTCGTGGCAAATTTAATGCCAGTGAAGGAGCAATTGAAACAATAAGTATTCGCGTGGTGCAAAATGCGTGGCGGTACAGCGAGGCAAAATAAGATGGACGGTATATTTAATTACTCGCATAGCAGTTATACTGGAAACTGGCAAGTAAATCGTCTTGCAAATTTGTATTACTTATCTCCTTGCTGGAAGTTCTGATGGAAAAAGGTTGTAATTCGGCAATGACAAAAACACCCTAGTAAATGAGACAAGTTGTCGTGTCATTATGGTAAATTTGACGTCGAATACAAAGGTCGTAGGAAAGGAAGGCCGATAGAAGCGGGATTGGAAGCATTATTGAATGAACATTCGTCCCAAACTCAACAAGAACTAGCACCTACATTAAAGTTACACAACAAGCAACTTCACATCGTTTAAAGTCATTTGAAATTTTTTTTATTAAACACGACGGATACATATTTGTACTCCTGATATATGACAGTTAAGTTAACCTCCGGTACAAGTGAAACAAAAGTTTGTTAATTAAATACAACAGTAGCATATAATTTCAATTCAACTCACTCGGAGAGTACGTTTTGTGTAAATAAGTTTTCTGATGCGCATCGCAGAATCCTTTTCGATCGGCGCACTTTGTCAAGTAATTTCGCTTCCGTACCTACTCAGTGACGATACAATCGATATACTCTCATATAAATAGAAGCGATACGCGCCGAACCAGTCGACATCGTCTTGAATATTATTCGCTTCGGGCAACGAGACCGTACTAAAGGAAGGCCTTAATTGAACTAATTACGGCGAGCCGACTGCCGATAGATTATATCGATAAATCAATCGTATATTCGTTTCGAGCTCGTCGTGCCTTTTTTTTTTTTTTTTTTTTTTGATCATAAATTAAGTCAAATAATTTACAATGCGACGCTGCTTTTCGCGACGAGCAATAAAAAACATCGTTACGACTTTTGCTCCGAAATTAATACCGCTCTCATCATCTCTAATTCGGGGTTTCGCGTCCTGATAACAGTGCAACCGCTTGTTCGGCGCGCAATTTTCAGGCCCGCCATTTCATTTCCAAATGTTCTTCTATTTTTCGTTCGGGGCGCACTTCGAACGCTGTACAATCGACACGAAACTATGATTAAACAGATGTTTCGAAAGTGCAACATTTGTGTAATCATTTGAAACCGCTTCATCTCTTTTATTTCAAAGTCATTTTATTGCCTTGAAATTGGCATCGCGGTACGAAGAACTTCTCTGATGGAGATGTTGGGTTAATTGCGTGACAATTGAAATTACTTAATCGGGAGACTGTGGTTTGGTCGGGACTGATTAATAAATGGATATGAGGTTAATTGTAAAAAAGTATATAATGAGTAAAGTTTAATAAAAGAGGACTCGGACCCTGTATAAAGCGGCCTCTGCAGAAATGTGTTTAGGGCTGTGATGTATCGATTAAGATACGATGAGACACGAAATGAGCTTTCATGATTTATTAAAACATTTTGATAACATTCCGATGGACCGGTAATGACGATCGAGGGTCGAGATTTTTCAAAGAAAATTCTTGTTAACCCTTAATTGGTGGTGCTGCCGACTTATGATTCTTTTTAGTTTTATAAATAATGAGATGGTATTTTATTGAAAAGTAATTTATAAAGAGGTACTGAAAGTAGATCGGTGCGTCAAATAATGAGACGTTAATATTCTATTAACGAAGGTTATTTACTTGGTATGTTATAAATAGAACTTGGATGTGATTGTTCAAAAAGATTACTAAAAAAAAAAAAAGATTACTAATTCGACTTTAGTAGTTCAAAAATAAACGGTACAGTCTAAGTCTCGCCTAGTGACAACAAATCACTAAATAAAAAATATTATGAAAATTCTTTTATTAGTTAAGCAAACAAAGTTTATTTAATTTTTATATCAATATTTCGTCGTGTTATAATTTCCAGTAATATTGTATGCTTAATTATTAAACTTGCAAAATTATGTAATTCTGTACTTTTAATGTGTTAATTTCTTTTAAATAAATATGATTTTCATAGCTTTATTATTAGCATTCTGTATTAGTGTAGTAAATTGGCTCTATTTTCGTTGAACAACAAAGAAATTTTTCTAACTAATTCTATTTGAATCATTTATGTAAAACAACTGTATTAATTTTAGACTATAAAAGAACAGTTTTATATTTTAGTCAAGAAAACCTGTTGCTCCTTAATCAGATCAGGGGACAAAGTCCTACAACATCGACTTTTAGCTCACCTTAACTCATCTAAACTCGAACAAGCTTTAAACTAAATTAAAATTGTTAGTTTAACTAAAGCATTCAATTACATACACGGGAAAAAATGCATGTGCCAAATTTACATATTTCTTTGTCAAATTAACATATAATTAATGTTAAAATATGTATGTTAATCTTAATATGCTAGTTTAAATATATGAATTTACTGTTAATTTAACATATAGTTAGTTTCAAGAATACTTGTACCTAAATGAAATGCTTGTTTTGACAGTCAGGTTCTAATTAATTTATGTCAACTTTTAAATACATTAAAAGTAATAAATTCGTTCAAAAATAAGAAATACAGACTTTCCTAAACAATAGTTAACAATTCATTCAATCAAATTACTATTGAAATGCAATTACTTTGTCTTAACTAAAGACTTTGTGGGCAAATAATTTTGCCATTAACATCGAATCTAATTCAAAGTTAGATTCAAAAGTATTAATTCAAAATTGATTCGTTTAATATTTTGACATAAAAAATTTGGAAGCAACAGCTGCATTCTTTTTACAAATATAACGTAATAATTGAAGGGCCAGTTTTTTGCGAAATATTTTTCGTAGAAATTTCCACGTAAAATTCAATAACTTTATAATGCTAGCCTTCACGGTATTATCAACTATGAATATTGAACTACTCTTCCGTTGTGGAATGCCACAGAGAATTTCACGCGGCACAGGGCAGAGGTACAATACTTTCAAAGCGGAATAACTCAGAACCAACTGTACTTTAACGACATTTATGATGTAAAACACCATATACTTTTTATCTTGTACTTTTCAAAGTATTATTTAATTGAACAAAGCTTTTATAATTCAATCTTTCGGCAGAACAAGACGTGAAAATCTTCAATAAGTTTCTTAAAGCCTTGCGGAGCATGCTACAATGACGATCGTAAAAATAATTTTTATTTTTTCGAAAGCAACAGTTTTTTTGTCACTCATTGATTGCCGACGTCTCTTTTTCGGAAGTCCTCCGTATTTATTTCCGTAAAAAGTTTTCTATAGATATTTTTTGCTTACTTTTCAATTCCTATTGTTCACTTTTTTACCCACCAAATTGTCGTAATTAAGAAATCTTCCGATCTTTCTCACACACTTTTGACGCGGACTGTTCGTTTCATTTAAGGGTTAGGTTGCTTAATAGTTATAATAACCATAAAATTTTACGACCAGTCATAGACGCCACCAGTGTACTCGCTAGAGCAGAAAATAAAAATATTTCTGAATGAGAAAAGGTAAAAACGACCCTCGGACGACGGAGTAACTTTTTATAACGCCGATGCCGAAAATAAAAAGCGTCTCGCTGCCGTTTTTTCGATCCTTCTTGGGCCGAAACTTATTAGAATTAGTCGTAATCTTCAAACGCGCCAAATAAAATGAGCACATTGAACGGGTCGACCAAAAAACGATTTTGCCAGTAGTACGAAATATTGCGGCATTTGTACCCAGGTAGAAAATTCTACCGTCCATCGGACTTTGCGTCAGAACGGAACTTTTAAAGCTTCGAAATGAAACGTCAGTCAATATAAATATTATATTTTCAGTTGTTAATATTTATATATAATCAAATTATTTCAAGAATTAATCGTTTGTTAACATGTTAACATGTATATAAATATAAACCCCATATAATCATATTTAATCTATATATGACTCATATATAATCCCGAAGTAAATTATAAATATAAATTCACCCATATACTATCCATAAATAATAGCGAAAGTTTTCTTCACACCTCTAATTATAATGTTCGCGGCTCGACAGTAATTAGTTGCGAAACACGCTTTTTATGCCGTTTGATGCACGTATGCAATTTTCACTGGACGCTAATCGCGACGCGATATAAGCGCAACAATATATTTATATATCAATCGCCAAATGTTCAAATTAAACTCTTCAAATTTATTTCCTATTATATGGTAATCTGTTTTTTCGCCAACTTGCTTATAAAGTTGATGCATATCTCGTTAGAGAACAATGAAAAGAAACTTTGAATTAAACGAATAAGAAAAGAAAAAGTGCTGACCTACTTCAATCTTTTAAGACAAAACCTTGAACAATTTATTATTCAAATTGATCTCGAAAAATTGTAAAAATTCACCGACTTTTTTCTTCGCTTATTTGATATTTTTTATTTCCCTTTCATTATAATCGTTAATATTTTATCATCCAAAAATGTATATAAGTATAATAAAACATGATAATAATAAGTATGATAAAATCTAGTCGAAGTTACTATAAATTCTGTTTTAGTAAATGAAACTAGTAACTTTAATATTCATGAAGAATGTGTTTATTTTTTTCCGCATGCCAAAGTCAAGTGACTGGCACGATCAAGGTTCGCGAGAGCGAACTGACGAGGCAAGGCGATGATAATGATGATAATGAAAAATTTTGATAATAAAATGACGATGAACGTCGGTGAGTGAGCAAACCTACTTTACTAGTTTCGCTATAAATGAGTCACTTTGTGATTTTCATTCAATTAACATTTTTCTACATTCATATAAAAATTAACGTTAATATTTTTTATATTCAAATATGTCGCTGCATAATATTATGCGAGCAAATGAGAAGACGCAAGCTGAATCATTTCACTGGTAAGCTAAAAAAAATGTAGTTATCCAGCTGCTTGAAACAGCGCACCGCAAAATCAGACTTGTCTATTCACGCGAATCTACGACTGTTTAAACTCTATTATCATTGTGCAAATTGCTTTATTCAATTCGTCTGAACAACAGTCATAGGTATAAATAATTTCGCCACATTTAGAACAATGTGGCTATTGATTTGATTCGATCAGGGTAATTGAATTTTTGATTGTTTTAATGTCAATAACCTTTGATGCGGAGATTTTTACGATTTGTCGCTGTAATAAAATCATACGCGGGCTCGTCGTAAAAGCAATTAAATATAAATTTAACTTGCGCATTGTGGTGTTTATTTAAAATGATGGTGAATAATTTTAAAATACTCTCTCACGCGATGTTTCCTGCGGTGTTTGTGGTTTATCAATTATCTGGCGCTACTAATCAATTCTTATATAAAAAAGCATTGCATTAGTCAACATTGAATAATGTTCTGCGAAAAGTGAACTTAAAGTAAAGCGTGACACATAAATTAACTTATAAATTAACTGAATGTCCTACTTATTAAGTTAAAAAACAATCACTTGCCATGAATGTTATTAAATTGCTATATTATTTTACGATCGAAAAGAACTCATTGAAAAACATTATTTCCCCATAATTTCTCATTTTCTGTATCAAGAAAATCATCATATTCATTTCAGTTGAAAATTTAGCGAATAATGAATATTACTTCATTTTTTTTAGTGATAAATCAACTCAATAACAAATTTAATTTTAAAAATATTTGTTAACTATTTATTAAGTTCATAAATAAATGTAAAATATTTTAATGACCATTCATTTTATCACAATTAGTGAGTTAAAAAAAGTCTTATCGGAAAAAAAAAAGAGTTTAATTGGGCATAAACATTTTTTACTTATTTTCTCCAACTTTTACTATAAATTTCTGTGTCGTAAAGTAAACATTGAAAATGTTCTTTAATGAAGAAAAATACGGTAATAATATAATTATACCGAATGTAATCTTGATTATGTCAACGTTTGCGGTTTTTCATTTAAGAGTGGTATCATAGAAAATTATACAGCTACGTCGATGTAATCGAAGTTGCACTGTAATTGCATGCAATAAATTGACGTGGCTAATGTATTTAACAAGCAGGAGTCCACCGTCAAAACTTTTAATGGAGCGTAAATTTTTGTAACTAAAATATCGATCTATGAAAATTGAAATTGTTACCATCTAATAATTCCGAAAGTAAATTTATATTTAATAAATTAATTTTTTTGTTTTATATCTACTATTGTTATAAAATTATTATCCCACACAAAGGAAACGAAATGAAATGGAAGCAACCCTGTATATAACTTCATTACCACTATTAAATTTTTTAAACATTTTTGTTATCTCTTAATTACCTACGCAATATAATAAAGCCTGAAAAATATGCTCCGCGGTCATGTAGAAAAAGTTTTTCTTTCCTTTTTTTCCCTTTTCTTAACGATATTATTAAATAAGGAATTGTCGTGGTTGGCGCAAATGTAATTTCGAGTTAACGCTATAAAGATAGGACAGGAAAGAAGCATAAAGATAGTCACGAAATAAATAGATTAAAGGTAAAAGCGATAAAGTCGTGGCGTGTGAGCTATTGAAAACTAATTAATATCGCATCTGCTTGAATGGTACCGCGGAATCAGAAATCTGGTAATAAAGGAAATAAAGCAAGATTAACTGTTTAGCTAAACAAACATATTGTTGCATTTAATTGATCGATTATGTATGCCTATCTGGTCTATTTAGATCAGAGATGTTTTCTGAAAGGCCTAATTAAAATTCATCATTTTGCGTACGTACGATGGTATCTGAATAGTATAATATTTGGCTAAAATTCAGAGTTACATTTTATTCAGTATTTTTCAGAGAAATTATTATTTTAACGTATGTTTAGAAATGTCTTTAAATAGTTATTTTACTTTGAAATTTACCCATGTAAAAGTCAACATATATGTCGCATATATCAATATTTACATGCGTCTTTATTTATTGATTTTTTTTATAAGAATACATACGTTTTGTAATTATTATTAGAGAATTCTTTTGTATTTTCCATATTTTATAGCCAAATATAATTTTCGCGTCATAAAATATTAACTGCTAATTATTATTTCGTTTTAAAATTAATATCAAGCAAAGGTGTTAATGTATTTGTATATTTTTTAATAGATTGAATTCCAAGCACGTAATGAAAGTGTAATGGAAAAAATGCTGGTAGCCGGTGACCGAGACAAAAGCAATTAATCGAAAATAAATGCGATCAAACGAGATCAGACATCATACACACAGGATAGTGCCCTCATTTCATTTTTATTCTTGACTCCAAATGGAGTTAGACGGGAAATGATGCTCATCGATCAACGCTAATCACAATCAACGTTATATTTAAGCAACGTTCACACGATCGAAAATCAAGGCATTATGAGACTGGTTAGTTGTCGTGTGAAAACAGGTCTCTCTTATTCGAAATTGAATGATCAGATACATTATTCTGCAATCAAGTTTTGCGTGCTTTTGATTGGCGATATTTTTTTAAACCATCGTGTATCGTGCTTGGAATTTATTTTCCCTTGTTATCACTCAACAAACTCATTTTTATTTTCATTATCACTGCAGTTAAACATAGAATAAACAATTCAGAATACAAATTATTTTAATACATTATTTTATCATTTCATATACACAATATGAATCCAATTGTAAGTACAAATATATAATACAAAAAAGAACGTTAACTTTTACTTGTATAATTCTTTCTATTAAAATGTCTACCTTCTATTATAAAAAGTATTTCATCTTATCGTGGAACAAAACAACGGTTTACTGGAATAAAATTATTAATTCAAGACTGTAAAAACTTTTCATCACATAAGTTTAGATCATCGCGTCACAATACTATAAGTATTCCATTTTACAATAAAACTATTTTTAGTTGCAGATTCTATATTCGCCAACTTCGGCTAGATATTCCCCAATTCACCACAAAAGCTTAGTGAAACTATAACTATCGTAACTTGAAATTATGCTTTACTGCGAGAATATCGTACGAATAAAAATAGATAAATTTTACGTCTGCTTACTGTGATCAATAAAATAAATACATCAAAACATAACAGACGTACTGAAATATTAATATTAACTTTTCGAAGTTCTACTTACTTATTAAACGTTCATGCATCCCGCAAACATTATAATAATACATTCTCCAAAATTTTTATCCATCGAAATGTAAACTGAATTTAATAACAGCGGTTTGTACACCGCGCAGGAATTTCATCATTGTAATAATACTTAATTATAATAAAACAATAATGTAGGCTAAGTACGAGTGATTGTGTGCAAAGTGCAAATGTCTAATATCGAATGAATAGAATTAACATGATTCATACGACCCTTCAAAATTGATCGACCTATCATTAAAATGTTCTCTCACGCGATGTTTCCCTCGCCGTTTGTGGTTTATCAACTATCGGCACCGCTAATTAATTCTTCTAACTAAAAGATACTGTTTTGGTCAACTCGAACGCAACATTATTGAATATAACGGCACATTTTAAGTGCAACAACTTAATGGTCGTCTTCCAAATTGCTTGATTATTCTGCAATGCAAAGAGATCATTTATCACCTTCGGGTAAATTGAGAAATAAAAAGCCGAGCGCGGTTGATGTCAGAAGAGCGAGACAGGAATTATTTTTACGACACCAAAGTGTGCCAAATAAACTTATCAGCAAGGTATATCTGTCAATGCCGAATAAAATTAAATAAATGATGATCGATCACGACAAATTATGTGTCGTGCACGGCTTTTGCATAATTAATTCCGCGTCTTTTTAATCAATCAGACGCAAATGAAGGAGAGCCGAAAACACGAGACTAAATGAAATCAATATTCCCCGTCGATAGTTTCAGCCGAAGAAAAGAAATCCTTTGAAATGATATTAAGATTTAAAGAGAAATATCACAGAAATAAGCTTTGATGGTTCGAGAAGTAGCGCTAAGGAATGGTAATGATTAATCAATCGGAAACAATTTATACAAAACAAACTTTTTTTTTTTATTCGTTCATTTCCCATCGTGGAAATGTCAATTTTACAATTATAACAGGATAGAGATTCTTTTTGCTCAAGAATGCTTATAATAAACATGGTCCAGCGTATTTACATTAATAAAATAAAAAAGTGATATCATTACAGTCCGAACGATTAATATATAATATATTCATGTCATTAACTTTCGGATGTTGACGTACGCGATATTTACAAAAGTAGTTACAATATTTACAGATCACTTTCTTAACATCTAATAAGCGTTCGACGATCGTTTCTTTTATACTTTTTCGTTTCTCGCTTCGAAGCAACGATCGGATAGTCTTAGGAACGAGGGTGCCCCAAGTCACAATTATTTTGCACTCGGAAATCGGAATGATCAGCTATTTTTTTTTCTTGTTCTTTTCTGTACCACCCATGTAAAAACCAACATATACGCTGCATGTGAATGGCATATATATTACATGTATGACCATATACGTGACATGTATGTAACACGTATGCCAAACATACATGTCTGCCATATATGTCGCATATATAAATTTTGTACATGGGTATAGAGCTCGTCTCTTTTTTCCATACGTACAGTGCTTTGGTGCTTACTGAAGAAAAAACTGACCTACATTTTTTCGAGATTGCGAACGAATATTTTCTTTAGTTAACACAGGTCATAAAGATCTGAAGTTTGCCATCAGTTTAAAGTTTGGTCTTTTACAGAAACATAAAGTTCACTCGAGGCCGCTATTCGGCTTTTCATCGCTTGTTCAAACAAATACAAAAGACAATCCAGGGCGTTTCTGCTTGCGCCAAAATTTATTTCCACTTTAACTTATGGCACATCCAAATTCGCAAATTGAAGTAACACGAGACACAAGGCCGCTATTTCATTAATGAAGAACAAAGAGAGAGAGAAAAAAAGAGGAAATGGGCAAACTTTCGCAACTGCTTAATAAGTTAACTTTTATCGATTTAGTTTAATTGTTACAAATTGCGGTGCGAAATTTCGCAAGTGGTTTGCTGTTCCGTTTATTGATTGAGCAATACTAAATTAATTGTCGACTAAATACTAGACAATGCACTAACTGAGATGCCTATGCGAATTTAATGAACGGAGAAAACCAAAATTTAACTAATTAGTCGGGCATTAATGTGCAAAAAATTTGCCTCCGGATGATAGCGAAACCGCATCTAATAAGATTTCTCGTTCGCGATGATAATTAACTCAAATTTCCTTACCCTACGAACGGTGTGTGCAAGGGAACGCGCGCGCGGAACGTCGTGGAAAAAAGAATTCGAGTTCAGGAAATTGCCGCGCGGTAACAAATTGCCTTATTAAGTGCGGTTATGCCATGAAAGAGTGCAACTATTTACTGATGGCATTTTGCGTTGAATAAATATGTAATAACTCTGTTAAGTTGGAATAAATAGTCTCCCGCGCAATTTTATCATTTAAAGAAATTTCACCTTTCACTCGAGCGTGTGCAACGTGGACCAGAAATACGAGAACGAAACATTTAAAACAGCTGATAATGAAAAAGAAGGAAGCGTCGGTGTCGTTGTTGATCAATAATAAATTAATAAATAGCGGAACATTTACAGTTTGTTTAATACATGCACCTCATCCTTTTTCATTATAAACTTCACAAATTTCAAGTCAGAAAATTGTCAATTTCGGATTGCCTCTCCGTTAGGGCATGATTTACATTTACGATCATAAACGTGGAAACAAATTTGTCGTTTGGTGATACTTTTGAAAACTATATTTCATTGTAAACTATTTACACGACGGGCGTCGACGCGTTTCGGTCGTCGCGTGCTATAATAGGAAAATAAACGTCGTTGTTAGTTTCGAATCGCCGAGCCGAATTTCACGAGCAGCGGACGTCGTAAAGAATTATCGTTCGTCTCTGTCACGTACTTTTCTCGTTTAACGATGCGAAAAAAAGAGACGCGAGGAGACAGAGAGAGACAGAAAATTGGTGGCAGTGTAGGGTCCCTGGAAACATTAGCGAGTCGCGAACGGCGGAAATGAAAATGAGCCGTTCGCTTTTACATGAGTTATTGATGTTAATTTTCTAACGTTTAAAAAGACGACACGCTTCAAAGTAACGTTTCTTCGAAAATTTATAAAGCTCTCCGTTACGCGCATTTCAGTTCAAAATTTGTGCCTAATAAAATGTACGGTTATACGATAATTTATGTGCAATATGATTGGAATTCAGTTTGATTAACTTGCGTAATAAAAAAAAAAAAAGAGTTAAGTCTTTCCAATAAATAAACAATTAACGTTCAATACAAAAAAACTCATTTCAATTGATTGAAACGGTGTACACTATCAATTTGTGTAATAATTATTCCAACGAGAATTTAAGTATATAAAGGAATATTACAGTCTTTCGTAAAAGTTAAACGATAACTCTTTAAAGTGGACGACGTCCAACGATTTTTCTGAAATTATAAATCATCACAAACTGTGCATTCCTCAAATATGTATGACTTACTCTCATTTTTGAACAAACTGCAAATAGCTTGTTTATACGATCGGCCGGGAAAGTGAAGCACCAGACGTGGAGGACAAAATAACGTTCAATTAAATCGAAAAGTCTAAACTATATACAAAGAATGACGCGCTTTTTTTTCCCAGCTGAATGTAACGCGATGCATTACTGAAACGCGACGCTTAGTGTTTTGGCCAGTTTTAACGTTAGTTTCGTTTTGTCATTTTGTCCGTTTTCAACTGCTACGGTTACAACAACTAGAGCTATCGCGTGCAGTAAATCCGCGTCTCGTACTAAAGCAAGTAATGTGAGGGTGACCCGCAGGAACAACGGATGAGCTTATTTTCAAACGAAATAAGTACGCGAATTGACGGGCATCGGCGCAAACGACGGTGGCGCCTGCGGCGGAAGTTCAGGAATGGTGCTATACAAATGACTTCCCCTGGATGAAAGGCTAGCTGGCCTCTGCTGCGAGCCGTTCGCATGGAGGGCACTGTAACCTCCGCCATGGTGCTGATGTTCGGCCCCACTGTCCTCATCTTCGGTTCTGCTGGACGCAGAACTGACGTAGGTAGATTGCGTTGGAGTCGGAGTTGGTATATGAATGGGAACCAAAACTGCGGTTGGTTTGCTCCACGTCTCGACTACGGAAGGCGTCGTGGCGTACCGAGCCGCGTTACGCCCTCTATCAGCTGCCGTAGGTGATTTGCTATCTTTCCGTTTATCCGCCGAATCCGGCATAGCGTAACGAAGTTTTTCCCAGAACCTCTTCTCACCCCAGACAATTACGGTACAAGTCTGGAGCAAAAGTTGCACTTCCGGATCACGAGGCGTGGCACCAGGCGATAGAAGAACAATGATCCGCCTTCTTCTAGAAGCCGGCCTGATACCTTCTATGGCTGCCCGCAGGGCCTGGCGAAATTCGGGATATTGCCACTCGTTCGTGAAGAAGATTGGGGAGAAGGCTATCACAATTCTTCTAGAAGCAGAGGCTGCCTGAGGCAGCGTTTCCTGGGGCCTGGAAGGTGGCAAGTCCCGCCAATGCAGACACAGAGCTAAACCATTCTGCTCCAGTTCCGCAGCTACACATCTGGTAACAAAATCTTCATCTTGTTCACTGTATACAAAGTAGCCGTCATAAAGTCTGTCTCTTTCTTCGTCTAGTGGAGCGGCAACCTTACCCAATCGTAGACCGTATCTTGAGTGGGCCCAAAGTCTAACGTCCTGACGGAAGACAAACGCCAAGGCGATGAATAAGCAGACCGCAATGACAACCACCAATGCACCTGCCAACAAAGGAACAAAACTACCTCCTACCAAAGGACCGCCTTCTCGAATGCCCCGCGAAATCGCCGCTTCTGTGGAAGGATCTCCGCACCGTTGAATCGCCTGGGTGAGCGTCTCGATTCCGTCCCGACAATACATCTTGTCGGTGGTGTCGCCACGGTGTTCAGCTAACCAAGCACGTAAGCGAACCGCGTTGTTGCAGTCACAGCTCCATGTATTTCCTTCGAGAGACACGGAAGTCCCGGTGCTTACGACGCCCTCGAGGTCTTTCCATGGTTGGAAGTCAACGATCCTGTTGTTATCAAGCCGAAGCACTTCCAGACTCTTTAGTTTCCTGAACGTCGTGTTGCTAACCTTCGCGATTGCATTGTGATCCAGATAAAGCTCCGATACCTTTTCCACTTGATCGAACTCGAAGCCCTTGAGCTCGCGAAGCGAGTTGCCTTCCAAATGAAGAACCTTGAGGCTATCGACGCCATTGAATGTGCGATTGTGGATGGTGGCGATGCCACTGTTGTTGAGATAGAGCACCTCCAATCGCTTTTTACCGATGAACACGTGACTGCCAAGGTTTTCCAGTTCGTTGCCATCGAGATAGATTTCCGTAGCGTCCATGGGTATTTGATCCGGTACAGACTTGTAGCCAGCGTTCGAACAATCCACGACGTTGCTGGACCAGCTGTGATCGTGATAGCACGAACAGTTATCGGGACAGGTCATCTCGCAGTCGCAGGCGTCGAAGTCGCAGCAGTGACAGAGCGCGAAGCAATGAGTCTCGTATCGGCAGAGAAAATCTTTCGTTCGGAGTGACAGCAAAGGTCGTCGAGGTGTGGCGCGGGCGTGCACCATTTCGCAAGTGACGGAATCGAGATCCATGACGCGCGGGTGCTGTCGCGCTCGCGCAAGATCGTTGATTCGCGGTAACCATTCCATCCTGCAGTCACAAAGAATAGGATTGTCGCCGATATAGAAAGCTGGCAGCTCGCGATTGCTCGGCACCGGTTGCAGGTTAAATGCTGTTATTTCCAAGTACTGCAGCTCGTTACCGTACAGCACGACTTTTTCCAAATTAGCTTTCTGCAAAAAGGTATTGGGCGCGATATTGCGGATCTTGTTATTGTTTAGGAACACGGTTTCCACACTGTTCGGCAAAGATACATCCGAAAGTTCGGTGATTCGGTTGTGACTAGCGTCAAGCATTCTTATCTGAATGCGATTACCACTGAGGGAATAATAGTTACCGAGCACACTTATCTGGTTGGAATGCATGTCTAGCCACTCCAGGCTGGGTGGTAGGTTGCTGTAATCGAACCATAACAATTTGTTGTCGGACGCGTTCAACCAAACGAGCGCCGAGAGGTTGGCAAACACGCCGCGCATCTCCGTAAGTTGGTTGCCGTCCAGCCTTATAGCCTGCAACTTTGTGTTCTTGGCAAATGCGTTCTGTTCGATGTGGCGCAGCTTATTGCTCGCGAGATTTAGCACCCGCAGCGCCGGCAGGGCCGTAAAAGCATGGCGCGATATATTTTCCAGCTTGTTATCTACAAGTCTCAATCCATACAGTTGGTTTAATCCGGCAAACGAGTTGTCGTCTATCTTGGACACGTGGTTGTTACCCAGGTCAAGGGTTTTCAGCGTTCCGAGCTTGCTCACAGCTGACGGAATTTCATTTAGCATATTACCGCTTAATGATAAATCCTGCAACACAGTAAGATTCACGAAAGCGTCGTGCTGCACAAACTGCAAACGGTTATCTTCAATGAAAAGTTGCGTCAATGAGCGCAAGCCGAGAGAGTGCCGCGAGTTAAAATTGATGATCTTGTTGTGCGACAGAGTTAACGACCTCAAATTTCCGAGCGTTTCAAAACATTCGTCCGCCATGTAACCAATATCGTTGTGCTCTAATCTAAGAACCTCTAGCTCGGCGAGACCCCGAAACACGTTGGCGTCGATTTTTTTTAACTCGTTGAAAGACAAGTCGAGGGAAACCAGGCGGCTCAGTCGCGAGAACATGTCCCGGTCCACCCATTGGCTCGTGAGCTTGTTACCGCTTAGATCCAAGTTCTGCAATTGCTCCAAACCATCCAGCAGGCCTGGCGCGAGGATCGACAAAGAGTTATTGCTCAGTATTATCTCCCTCAACTCTCGCGTCTTGTTGAAAAGTTCAGGAGGGAGGGCCACGAGTTTGTTGCTGGACATGTTCAACGACCTCAATGACTCGAGACCGGCGAATGCATGGTCTCCCACTGCGCCAATAGCGTTGTTCTGAAGCTTCAGAGACGTCAGACTTTTAAAGCCGCTCAAACTACCATCCACCAGAGAACTGATATCATTATGACTTAGATCCAACTCTTCTAAAGCGCTCCCGCAGGGATTGTATCGTTGCGACAGCCCCAAAGACGCGACGTCCTGAAGTTGATTGTGCGACACATTGAGAGTGAGAAGCGTCGTGACCGGACAAAGCAAGTCCACCGGCAATGTCCAAATATTATTGTAAGCTAGATTGAGATGTCGTAACTCGTGGAGGCCCCTAAGAGCGTCCCGGCTGAGTTCCATCGCTACCGAAGACCAATCCCCGTTACGTGATCGCACGACCAAGTTCTTTAGATTGATGAGAGAGACGAACGCTCCGGCGGCCAGATAGCGCATCTTACAATCGTCTATGCGAAGCCTCTCGAGTCGTGGGAGAGGAACGAAGTAGAAACCATTGGAGCTCGACTCCGGCCGACTCGCGAACAACGGAACCTCATTGCATTCCAAGCCCAGGGAGATCACGGAGTCGGCTTGCGAGGTCGAGAGGTTACCGAGGACGGCAGGTGCATCGAAGATGCTCTCCAGTCGGCACACGAGCGAGTCTTTGTGCGTCTCCCCTTCCTTCCTCCAGGCACATCCTTGCGGCGTTTCCGGGTTAGCGGTGACCAAACACACGCCGATCGCGATCAGCAAAACCAGGCGACGTACATCCATCTTTTGCCCCCTCTGATCATCACAAAACGAACCAACTCTCCTGTAACACTGTTCTCATCCCGCACTGTTCACTCCACTGGACTTTGAACTGAATATAATTCTTCGACTAATTAAACTACCCTTTAATACGATAACGTATAACATTTGCCGACAGTTTGCACAAACTGTTCAGTTGTTCAACTATTTCGTGTAAAAACCTGTGTCAACTTCGTCACAAAAGAACACTCGGCGAGAATACCGCGTGGAACCAAAGCAGAAACGCAACGCTCCCCACGAACGTTCAGGACAGACTGAGGCTTGCGAGGAACGCCGTCGCTAAGTTGCCTGCGTGACTGGCAGCGTGGATTCTCTCTCCCTACTCGTTTCTCAGCTTCTCCCTCCGCGTCAAGCGGCTCATCCCTTCCATGGCAAATTGTGACCGGTACCTACACCCACGAATGTCAGACGGCGTGGATGCATTAGAGATCCACAGGAATCCAAACGATTTTGTCACGATTCAACGACAAAAAGAAGGGGATAATTTATATATACGGGATTTATGAGTGAAGAGGAATCTTAGTTGTAATAGATTGGTATTACGATTAACGAGTTTGGTGTCTGATGATTGTTTGCTTTTCATTGAAAATGGAAACTTTCTTTGTCGAGCGTGGGGTTTCGTTGTTGGAAAATGCAAATTTTTCATTATTTAATTGTTCGAAATTAACTTATGTATCTAATTTTCACTTCTTTATAATGATACGATGTTTACTATTTCTTTTCTTTTCTTTTTTTTTTTTTTTGAATAAAGAAATGAATTAATATTATTCGTTAGGAATATTATTACTGCTTGCGTGTAAATAAATTTACGGTTAAATCATAGTGTTATTTCATGGTATTAATTGAATTAATATAGATAACTGTTGGAATAACGCATTGTTTAACAAAAATCAAAGTTTAAAATTAATAAAAAAAAATATCTTCCACATACGAAATCTAGTTGAAAAACGTTCGTTTACTTTATTTGCACACGAGTAATTTCAATTATTCGCCTATCATATAGTTTATGGTAAAATGGTTCGAGTAAAGCAATGCCAATCAGACTAGAAGCGCTTTTTACGCGAGATGTGAACCAACTGAGCGTTGTAACTGCTGTAGAACATGTTCGAAGTCGTATATTGCAACACTCTCAGTGCAGAATTTGCTGAGCAAATTATCATTTTTAACGTTTATATTTTTATATCTTGAAACATAAAAGTTATATAACATTGCCCTCTTTATTTATTATCACGAAGATGTAATTATTGTATACAATTATATACACGGAGAAAAATGTTTAGTTGTGTTAACCAAACATTTGGTTCTTTTTTAGCTGAACAAAATTTTTAGTTGAAATAACCAAATATGTTGGTCAGAATATTTTTTTTAGTTACTTCAACCAAAATTATTTGTTATTGAAACAATAATTTGGTTATTTTAACTAAAGATTTTGGTCAGCTAAAAAAGAACCAAA
>JABFPN010001513.1:0-28463 GCA_022817305.1 Leptoteleia sp. ZL-2020 | reverse complement strand
TTACATCATTGTTAAATAATCTCCCAGATTGAGAAAATGTGCTGAATCAACAACATCAATTAATTCTCATTCATTTTAATAAAAACGAATAACACCCTAATCTAGTAATTAACGCTTACGGCATCATCTGAATGCATATATTTTTGTGAATCAAATTGTACTCCTGGTTCGTATATCATAAAATATAAATTAATTTAAATCTGGTTACAAAAAACTAGGTCAAAAGAAAAAAAGTGATAGTGAAAACTAGTTCCCACCGCTTTTTATTTTCTTCCCTTACAAAATTATTCACTTCACCTTTATCCTCAAAAAAAACCCTGATCAAAGTCGATACCGCAGATCGCTACCTATCCACCAACCATCGCTTCAAACATTTCACTTCCCGTTGAAAACGCGCCCAAACCTACGCGACTCACCCCCGAAACCTCGCTCCTTCTCCCACCCGCAGCATCCAACAAGGACACCCATATACAAACGGAAACCCCGCGTAAAGAACGCCGTGGCGACGACTGTCATCCCTCGGGATTATATCCCGCGCTTCTCGGGCATTTCCTCGAGTTTGTCGGGACAATTCACCGACGGGCCGACAACAATTAACCGCAAGAAAAACCAACACAAGTTGGCTTGATTTTCGGTTTGGTGTGCTCGCTTTGCGATAGGCGAAGAAAAAAAAAAAGAGGAAAAAGGAGAAAAAAAAAAGTGTTAAACTTTGTTGGCACGTTAGAGTCCCGGCCGACGAAGATGACGCGAGATTGGTGGTGAGAGCGCGGTTGGGATTATTATGCCCTCGGCCCGGACGACGATGAGGGCAATTGATCGTGCGAAACACAAATTCCGGTAATAAAGGTTGAAGTTCTGCATGCGTGAACCGCGCTGGGAAGGAGCCCTTTGTCATGGACATGCAAGCGCCCAATGGTAATTTGTTATTACGTATATACCACCCGGACCCAACAACCAATGACCACCCTCGGGCTTTTATTTACTCGCGACGATTTTGTTGTTTACCTTCGTTATTATCCCGCGGGCACATTTTTCCCCCAACCGCGAACCCGGACTTCGATTAAACGTGCATTTAACGTCCGCAATTAACTTTTTCCCCTGATAGCAACAATTATTTATTCAATATTATAAGTGTTTGATTTAAATATTAAAATGACCTTGTTATATTTGTCTTACACTGAGAAAAATGCAGTTGGATTTCTATTTACATTAAATAGAATCTATTATAAATGGAATTATTCTTACTTTAAGAATATTTACTAATATTAAATAGAACATCTTTTAAACATAAGAAGATTCTATCATTCTTAAGTAGACAGTTTTGTGGGTGTATATTTCATTTATATTTCAAAATAAATATAAGATATAGAAATATAATCGTCCAGACATTGCAATATTTACAAAATATTTTTGTTTTTAAGGAAAAATATTTATGAAATATATAAATATGTGCTATTAAGGTTTTAATATTTGAACAAAGTGTGTTTCAAATGTTTTATAAATATTCGTTAGCACTGAAATTTAAAAAAAAATATAATGAATTTTATAAAATCTCTAATTATATATACAAATATTTATGGGAAATGTTTTATAATTATTAAACTGTCCACTATATAACATTTATGTTACATTCCATTAATATTTCAAAATTTTTATAAAATAATACTATATTATGTGAAATGTTACATAAATATTACAAAATAAATTACAAGACATTACAAAAATATAATCATATGGACATTTGATTATTCAGACAGTATTTTACTTTTTACAAAAAAAATATTCATAAAATAATATGTGCCATTCGAGTTATCTGCTCTTTTCATTCTTTTTTTTTTTTTTCATTTTTTTCCTTTTATTTTATAAATTATGCATCGAGGTGTTTATGATGGATGGTTTTGAAATTTACGAAGGGTATTGTTTGTGAAATTTAGTAATCCTCGTCTTTTATGACGTACAAATTAATGCAATACAAAAAAATTTTATTAATTAAAGAGTAATAAATAAAATAAAAAAATAAAGGAGTAAATCATTGTCACTTATTGAATGGGCCATTATGGTTCATTGGAAAGTCAATTAAATTGTTTATTTCTGACATAAAAGCTGGTGACTAGAACACAATTGTGGGTATGAAAATTTAAAATGTTTGTTGGAAGAAAGTGCTTTGTGGTAACAATGTCACAGAAAAAGGGGTGTAAATTTGTCATAATTGTCAATGATTTTTATTTTGCCAACGTTCTAAGTGTCTTTTGTTTATTTTTAAAGGCTCTATTATTCATTAGCTTGTTTAAAATTAATTAATTAGTTATATAACCGACAACTAATTGTTGTTTAAAAGTTTTATATATAAACTTTGTGTATTTATTGACTATTTAGGTCAATTGGTTTTAATTAATTGAATAATTAATTTTAATTTTGCAGTACAATAATAATGATTAATTGTATTATCTTTTTTAGTGTAAGATATAAAAAATGAGAGAATAAATTGGAAAGATTAGTGTAATGTAATAATTGAAACTAATTAATTGTGATTAATTAATTTATAAATAGTGTGGATGAATTTAACATGATTTATTTAGATATTCAATTATATAATTAATTGTAACAACTAAGAAAGTTAGTGTTTTTTGTAATAAATAAATTGTTGACAGTTTTATTAATTAATTTTTATTTATCTTCCCTCAAATAAAAAATCATTAACAATTATGACAAGTTTTTAAGGCATTAATAATTTTATTTAAGACTTTATTATTTATTTTATTATTTTAATTAATTATATTTATATTTATTTAATATATTTAATTAATGACTTGTTTAAGATATTAATAATTTTAAAACTACCTATCATTTAACATTACTCATTAAGATTTAAGCTTAATATAAATACTTTAATTATATTATATTACAAACATATATTATATACATATTATTTAAGTAAATAATATAATATATTACATCATAAACAACACTTTAATTTAATTAATTCAAAGTCCACAAATTCACAGAACATTCAATATATATATAATTCTTATCTTAATTACTATTTAATAAAAAAAGAGAACTTTAAATATGGTTTTATTTTTATATTTCTTATTGCTAATTGACAACTCATTTATACTGATACTATTATAAAGTTTTGGTACCACACAATCCCATATAAATAGAAAAAAATTTACAGTATAAATCAATTTATTATTTTAATTTCAATTCCAATCTCCTAACATCATTTATAATATGGAATTTGATTAAACAAATTGTTAACGTAAAATATTTTTGCCCGCAGTGTACACGACCATCCATAGTATGCCCGAATTGGGTATGGTATGGATGGGTGACATGATGATGCATAACGAGCCAACACACGAGCTCATGATAGACCCTCGCCAAGGAGAGAGCCCATTTTTCTCGCACACGTCGCACTCCTTCGAGGACATTCGCAATCACCAAATTGCCCCGACCACGGTCGTTAGGTATCTGCCACCTCAATTTGCCACGGAATGTTCTGAGCCGGACGAGGCCATGGAGGCTATGGAGGCGGTCGATGTTCCTGAAATTCAACAGGTAACATTAAGGAAATTAAACATTTTCAATGGGACTGCATAGTAAAGTAATTTTTTGTAACAAGTGCACGAAAAATGCCCCATTTCCATCTGGTTTGGAAGACGGAAATCAGCTGATTATGGACGAGGGCGGAAACTTGCCGGTTACCAAGGAGATGCGGACGGAAAATTGCTAGTTTCCGCCCTAGGGCGGAAAACGACCAGTTTCGGTCCCAGGGCGGAAAACAGTTGATTTCCTTATTCTAAACGGAACAGAAACAGGACACTCCCCTTACACTTTGTTACAAAAAAGTAGTGTATTACGCACCAGGGACGGAGCGACAATTTTCTTTCTATAATTCAATATTTTTACATACTTCCATACTTACATCCAACAAAATTATTGACTATTTTTAAACGAATAAATGTAACTTTGGCCTTTGAAGTTGAAATTACTTTGACTTTTAAATGCTTATATTTATCTTAATAGCAAAGAATATTCCTAGACATTTTAGATTTAATTATTAATTAAAAATATTCTAAGAATCCCAGAAATGTTTATGGTATACTGTATGGTATGGTATGATATGGTATAAGAAATGTAATTTGAATCTAAGCAATTTAAGTCATTTAAGTAATTGATTGATGAAGTTTTTTGTTCCCTTTGCAGAATTATGATTCTCAATTAGAAAACAGACACGCGGGTGATTATTTGACGCTTGAGGATTATATGGTTGACGAGGAACGCGAACAAATTGTCAGCAATGCCGCGACCCAAACGATGCAGGATACGCGTAACAGGAAAATCAAGCCAATCAAACATCCAGGGCTTGTGCTGAAAACTCCAATTGCGTATCAGCCGCATACAGATTTAAATTTTATACCAATCAGAAAGGATGGAATGGGTATTTCAACTTGTTTATTTCATTACTGAAATTTACTTTTGCATATTTAAAAGCAGTAAATTATAATATTCTTATTTAAAACGGTGTCGATAGTAAATTTACTTTTATTAAAATATAATAAAAAATTTATAAGAAATAGGTTTTTAATTCGTATATAAGTATAAAATGATACAACCTTGGTATAAAGGAGCAAAAAAGATGTAATTTTTATATCCCCTGGCATTTGTGTATTTAATTGCAATTTGTATTATTTTTTAATTTCCAGCTGTATGCGAAAAATGCGGTGCAATTGGAGTGAAACATGCTTTTTACACAAGGGAGCGTCGATTTTGTAGTAGAGCTTGCGCAAGATCTTCTGAATATTCCACGTTAACTGCGGATTCTACCTATAGCCCTTCGCATTCTGTAGAACAGAATCCACCATCGCCGAAAGACGTGAAAGTCCCGAAAGAAGTAAATAATTTTAATTCTCATCCTGATTCTAGTGATCGTTTCTTCGGTATTATAGAAATAAGTTGATTTTGTTGTCCTTTATCCTTCACAAAATTGCACTGGTAAGCCTCGTCTTGTTTTGTTTTGAGTCCAATAGAAGCGACTCGCTGTATATTTCTGTCCTTTAATCAAAATTATAGACGAGGGCGGAAAAATGCTGGTTACCAAGGATATGCGGGCGGGAACTAGTTGTTTTCCGTCCTAGGGCGGCTGGTTACCAAAGAAACGCCGAAGGGAACTAGTCGATTTATATTTTCGAATGATACAATTATCATTAAGGTGAAATCGCAGTCGTTTATTACTACATTAATGTATTTTTAATCATTTCCACAGAATAATTTAATTATAAAAATTTCCCAATGACAAGCAATTAGTTGGCAATGAGAGATACTAATTTATATGCGAAATATTCACTTTTATGACGCGTAATTACTTAACTTTTGACATTCGTTTTCCAACTGAAACTATTTCCAAAAGTTGAGCTGTATTACATGGTATAAAAATGCTGTTTTCACCGTGACTATAACACTGCCATTTCACTTTAAATTGATTAATCAATCATCGTAATAGCACGTGTCGTGCCAAGTTAACGGACATTTTGTATCATTATACTCGTCTGAAGTTATCGTACAACAGCCATTCAAGAATTATAAATGGCGCGTCAGTCGCACTTTAATTTCATTCATTTTTTCTCATTCCTCGTACATCTTAAGTTGTCAGTGTGTTGTCATCGAAATCAATATAAACATGGTGGGATCTGTGTATTTATAATTGACTCTGATAAACTGAATTATTGTTTATCAGAGGATTTAACCGTAAGTTTACCGTTTTCAATTTACATTCTACTCGGCGACTAACCTAAGAGTAAACATATACAATTTATATACAATAAATTATATAATACAAGATATGCAGGTATTCGATGGAGAAATATGATAGTAACGTTAATGGTACTTTAGCAGGTGAATGTTAAAAAGGAAGAGGAAGTAGAAACGAAGCCAGAGATAAAGAAGGAAAAGGATAAAGCGTCAACGGACTCGTTGTGGTTAGAAGAGATACCGGTGAGACGAAAACGCACCGCTGAAATGGCAGGATCGTACGATTGGACGCCACAGCTGACGGAACCTGGATTTTGCGCTGCGCCAGTATCTTGTTTCAAACATGTAATCATTTAAATCAAATAACTGCTTTATAAGTACACTCATTTTGTTGGTATTTTACAATATTTTTTTCTTTTTCTTTTTTTGCAATAAAATACTTTTTATGCTTAAAATTAGGTTTTCTTTTGGGAGTGCTCTGAATTATCTAAAATTTATTTTATCCAGACTTGCATTATCTCAGAAAATCATTTGATCTAAATTGCGATTCTTTTGGTTTGCGAAAAATTTATATATATTGATTTGACCCTCCGTTTAGGCACCGATTTCTGAAATATGGGATAATATAACGGTCGGAATGAAGGTGGAAGTTGAAAATACGGATTGCGATCAAGTTTGCGAGGCGTTTCCTGATTCATTCTGGGTTGCAACTGTCTTGCGGATTTCCGGTTATAGGGCATTATTGAGGTACGAAGGTTTTGGACACAACGCGGATAAAGATTTTTGGGTCTCCCTTTGTTCGAACGACATACATCCCGTTGGTTGGTGTGCCACAATTGGAATACCACTTATTCCTCCTAATAGTGAGTATACAATTAAATAACCAAAATTATTAATTTTTTTGCACATTTGGAAGGGGACGAAAATGTAGATATAAATGTAATATAAAACTAATTTTATTTTACATTTCTAATTTGAAAACGTTTTGTTCATCGGTCCCACAAATATTATTTATACAGTGTCAAATTAAATTTTGATTTCTTTATTTGTTATATTAAGAGCACAAATGAACAGATTAAATGAAATATTTAATTCGTATTCGTTTTATTTTAGCGATTGCAAATAAGTACAAAGACTGGAAAGACTTTCTGGTGAAGAGACTAAATGGTGCGCGCACCTTACCAACTAATTTCTATAATAAAGTCAACGACAGCATCAAGTCTCGTTTCCGTCCTGGTCTACATTTGGAAGTAGTCGATAAGAATCGGATATCACAGGTAATTCAATTCAATTTCGTTTAAATTCCGCAAATAATGAGACAAAATATCAATGGAGTATGACTTATATTTTTCCGAAATTTTTTGTCAGGGGTCTAAAGCAAGATGGAATGGTAACTGTGTGCAATCTAATTTATTGCCTCGACACTTAAATAATGATTATAACAATAATGATAACGTATATAAGATGTTAGTTGTTAGATAGCTTCTCTTGGTTACACTGAAACTCATCAGTAAGGCTAGTGTAACCAATGCCTTATACGCTATGAATTTATTTCAAGAGAATGTGTTGTAATATGCTGTCTATATATTATCTCAGTAGTGGGAAAGGTGAAATTATGATCAACTACACCCTCTGCTGAGAGAATTTGATATCATTCTCTTGAAATTCAATTTATTTGTTTATTTTTCAAATGAACTTACCTAGTTTAACGCTAGTGTACAGGACCAATGCGTTCTATATTATCTCAAGAAAAATATAATAAGTCATAGAATTATTAAGTGTCGAAAAAATTTCTTGAGATCTTGCTATTTTACCATACCATTGCAGTAAAATTTTATGTATGATACAGTAAATTTTACATTCAGCATGGTAATAATGACCATAAATCGTGGGGACTTTGCAAGATTATATAAAAAAAAATTTTATTCTACCATATAAAAAATATTATTATGTTGGTATAGTAATTATATGAACATCATGGACGACCCTTCGCCTTTGACCAGGGTTACCAACATAAAACCATTTTTTTCCTCATTGAGTAATACACTATTAATTTCGCAATTTAACGTGTTATATACAACATATTTCTTTCTTTTCTATTTTATTAAAATTTAATCATACCGTATAAAAAATATTATTATGTTGGCATGGTAATTCTATGAACATCATAGACGACTATCCCTTCAACCTTAGACGGTATAATAATCTTTACTTCCCTTAAAGATGAAATGTATTGGTATCCCTGTGTGCTACCAACATATTTCACTATCAAAATGAATAAAATATTGTACTTAACTCGAAAAAAAAGTGATTACAAGTTGGTAACTCTTCACCTTTAGCCACAGTTACCAACTTAAAACCATTTTTTTCCTCGTTGAGTAATATACTATTATTATAACTTGTTTCTCAGTGCATCATGAAAGTAATAATACCACTTATATTAATAAAGCAAGCTTATTTTTCTCATATATCATTTTCAAACAAGGCTCCATCCATTAACACATCATCATTAATAAAAGAATCAACGGGAACAAATGTTTCAGGTGAAAGTTGCGACGATCCAGAAAATAGTGGGCAAGCGTCTGCACGTGCGTTACTACGATTCGGCGCCGGAGGACAACGGGTTTTGGTGCCACGAGGACTCGCCGCTGATCCATCCGGTGGGATGGGCCAGTCGCGTCGGCCAGACCCTAGACGCTTATCCGGATTACCTCGAGCGGGTCGCCCGTAACAAGCTCTGCGAGGACGACGCCACCGACGAGCTGTTCTTCGTGCAAAAGTGCCACAATCGGGCCAATCTCAAGTTCCGCGAGGGCATGAAGATCGAGGCGATCGATCCCCTTAACTTATCCGCCATCTGCGCGGCCACGGTGATGCGCGTCCTCAAGGAGGATTACATTATGATCCGAATCGACAGCTACGACGAGGACGCCAGCGCCGCCGATTGGTTCTGCTACCATTCGTGTTCGCCGTGCATATTTCCCGTGGGATTTTGCGCGACTCACGGATTGCCCCTTACGCCGCCCAAGGGTTACGATCCCACGTCTTTTAACTGGGATTCTTATCTTCTCGAGACCAATAATATCCCTGCACCGGTGCAACTGTTTAATCGAGTTAGTATTGTATTGAGATCAATTATGGTTTAATAGTATGGTACATATTAGTAGATGGATGGATAGATATCTATTCTTTATTATCCCTTGTGGAGATGAATGATGAAAAATGCTGGAAAAAAACTGAAATATGCTGAAAAATCCCAATTTTAGTAGGTTTTACAGTGCTTTTCAGAGTTTTTCAGCGTTTTTTACCAAGTAACTTTAATGGCGATTTGGTATCAAAACTGCCATTATACATACATACATATATACATATATATATATATAAAGATTTGCTTTAAGGAGGTTATGTCAACTCCGAATTGGTCATCCATTTCACCTTACACGCAGAAAAATAAAACAGTTAATATTCCCATAAAAAATTGGATTCGAACCTCGGAAGACAATCTATGAACATTCTTATGATAAATTATGAAGGAAATACTATAATAAAGCATTTATTCCAATAAATTTATAGGAAAAAGTACTTTATTTTAGCATTTACTTCATATTTTATTATAAGTATGTTCATAAATTGTCTTCTGGGGTTGGATTCCAATGTTTTATGGTAAAATTATTGAATATTCACTTAAATTCAAAACGATTCAATGTATTCTCGTTGCCAACAGGAAATCCCTCAACACGGATTTATCGAAGGAATGCGATTGGAAGCGGCGGATTTGATGGATCCTAGATTAGTGTGCGTAGCGACAATTACCAGGGTGATTGGTCGATTGTTACGGGTCCACTTTGACGGCTGGGAGGACGAATACGACCAGTGGTTGGATTGTCAAAGTCCTGATATTTATCCAGTCGGATGGTGCGATCTCGTCGATCACAAATTAGAAGGGCCCAGAGTGCTCACCAAAATTGCTAGTCCTACATCTAAATCGCAAAGTACGCACCCTCACAATTCCACCCAAAAATACAAAAAATATAAATTAAGAACAATATAAATATAATCCAAGGATTAAACTTTAATCTCCTCCTTTTTCTATGCTCGTTTGTTTCTAATTTTTAAATTTATTTTCAGTAAAATCACCAAGAGGCCTTAAACGTAAGTCTAAACGTAAGATGAAGAGGAACAAGTTTGTTGGACCGAAGACAATTCTGACGCGCCACGACGAACGCGTGAATGCGATACGCGAGCGGGAAAAGGCGCGCGAGTTGAGCGAAAAGAGCGTTTCAATAAAGGAACCGCCGGTGGAGGTGGCGCAGGAGGAGGAAGTAGCCAATATCGAGCCGGAACCGGCGGAGGAGCCGGTGGGTCCGGACCAAACGTTGCCAGTTTCTACGAGTGCCCAAAGCGCCGCGCCTGCGCATTCCCAAATACCCGTCTCGACCTCCCCGCCCCCCAAAGAGAGGACTGTAACTTCTTATGTGAATGTAAGAAGATCACTAATATCATAAGAAGTGAATGTAAAAAAGATCACTTTTCATACATGATGAACAAAAATATCTCTTTTCGATTATATTTCATTTTATTTTATTTAAATATTTGTCTTTTAAATAACAACGAATCTATTAATTTTGCTCTTTTTGTTAACTCAGTATTAATTCAGAATTTTATCCGATGTAATTCGATACGAATTCGAACTAAAAACACCAAAATAATTATATTTCTAGCTCGCAAAAAATAATATGTGGATTCAGTATTATTCAAAGTAGTTCACTGGTACTGGTAAGTGACATTTTGAAAGAATGATGACCTTCGTTTGATGTTATATGTTGGCACAACGTTTGACATTACTGTTGATAACTGGGTGGATAAAGCAAATTTGATGTTTTACGTTTGATGTAATAGGTATTTCGATATTGTTTTCAAAATGTCACTGCTATTCATTGGTCGTCACAAAATTTTTTTTGTTATTTTCAACCGAATAATAGTACTACTCTATAATATAAAGAAAAAATGAAAATCATTTAATTATAATACCAGAATTATATATGAGAATATGAGACCTCAACTTCTGACACTGGTAAATATAACTATAAATATGTTATTTGAACACCGTGGATATGTTTCAGCCACAAATTGGGTTATGGCTTATACACTTACACTACAATGTTGGTGTGTTTTGCAAACTAAATTTTAGAATTCGTATCATATTTGTGGATTAATATCCCGTGTAAAAATTGTCATATATGTGGAATATATGTCGCATATAAGATTTGCATCGCATTAATGTTCCATATATGTTAACATGTATGATTGTACCATGTTAAAATCAACATACATGTCGCATATATGCTACATATATGGGCGATAAAAATATAGACGACTTTATTGATGTAACTTCGACTAGTTTTGCAAAGATTTTCCAAAAATAAATGATGCACTTTTTCGGGTTACTCGTTAAATTTTTACCTGGGATATTATATTACCATGATAAATATCGTTTTCGTCCCTTGGGGAAGGAAACAGCCATTTCCCACCCTCGGGAGTTTCGGAAAAATGGCGTTTTCCATTCCCTGAATGACGAAAAATTATGTACGTACCAAGGGAGACTCGCGAAAATCCCACATCTCCTTCATTTGAATCTCCCTTGGTACATAAATAGTTATTTTATGTAACTTTTTTATATTTTTTCGTAGACTTTATACCGTATTGACGTTGTAAAAGTGAAAACAACGTGGGGGTTTTGAAGTGAAAGTTCATTTTTTCACAGAAATGTTTCATATAAGCTAATTCTTGTAAATCATTTCCAGACAACTGCGGCGAGTGGGAAATACACGCCGCGTTTGGTGGACGGTGGGCAAAAAACTGTCGACGTCAGTGCCCTCGCACCCACGGAGTGGAATGTGTTCGACGTGGCGCAATTCTTGCGCGTCAACGATTGCGCGCGTTACTGTGACAATTTCAGCAAGCAAAAGATCGACGGTAATGCCCTCCTCACGCTGACTAAGGATCAGATCATGGACATCACCGGATTCAAAGTGGGCCCGTCGCTAAAGATCTTCGATTTGATACAGCAGTTGAAGATCAAAGTCAATCCCGCGCAGGAGCGATCGAAATTAGGACTCAAAAAATTGTATTGAAATTTCCCTCACCCCTCTTGTTTCCTTATCGTTTGGTCATTTTCCGTCGCGAGTAGGGAAATTTTTCAAAATTTACCATGGAGAATACTAATTGTTAGTATTATTGCTTGGTGAGGTAAATTTATAAGATATATTATTTTAATGTTTGATCCTATTTAATTGACATGCAGTGTAAAAAGGTAAAAAAAATGTTTAGATTTTGTTTGTTACTTTATTTAAAAAATAAAGATAAAAAATGCATTGGAATAGTATATTACTTGAGGAAAAAGAGTGGTTTTAGGGTGATTCTTTGGTACAATTACATGTAAAGATCTGTGAGATTTTTATTTGCCAAATTCTAACTATATTTTTCATAAATTATTACTTTATATGTTTGTCTGCTGCTGCGGATACTTGTCTCTTTTTGTTAAACGATTTATTTATTAAATTTTAAAGATTAAAATTACAATTTGACAAATAAAGTATATCAGACGATTCTTTCACTTTTACATTGCCTTGTGTCAAATTTAGTTCAAATCTGTTAATTAATTTAATAGTTTTTGACATAAAAATGAAGAATCACCTTAAGTTGGTAACCCGAGCCAAAAGCGAAGGGTTACCAACCTGAAATCTTTTTTTTTCGAGTTGAGTACGATATTTTATTCATCGTGAAAGTGAAGTATGTTGGTAGCCCTCAGGGCTACCAATACATTTTATTTTTAAGATGAGTAAATACAAGTTCCATTATTCACTGAATAATATTAAGCAATAATTGAATAATAAAACGATTGAAGTATACTTTTTTAATTAAGATAACATGAATTTTGAGTGTGAATACAGTATAATGATGAAATTATGTAAATTATCATCCTTTTATGTGGGATGCGTAAATTCTATTTGTAAACTGCCTTAAGGAATTAGTGTCTTTGTACGGCACGTTGCTGGATTTTAAGATTTTAGACGAAACAAACATGTTTTTTATAAAAACAGAACTTTTTTTCATTCAAATGATTTTCAAATTTTAATGCTTCAAAATACTGTTGCAAACCAATCACTGGTTGTTCTTCGTCGAGGAAAAAAGTATAAAAAAGAAAGATTATTTATAAGCACTAAAAATGGTTATTAAAATAGATTCTATTTGATGTCGAAACGTTACAGCTAACTCTTTTTAGAATAATCCTAATCGTTAGTGTTCTCTAAGGTTTACAAAAGGAAAAAAAAAGACAATTGCAAGCCCTGGTGGAAATAATTTGCTGAAAAATGCCGTGAAAAGTGCTGAAAATAACTGAAACATGCTGGAAAAGTCCCAGTTTTTCAACATTTTTCCAGCAATTTTCAGCATTTTTTTCTACGAGGGAATGTCTGCGCGCATATCGTGGATAATTTAGAGCCAAGTTTTTCATTACAATTACGAAAGTAATTAAACGCTTTGCCATAACTTGATGGAAAGTCCCGGATAAACGTGAGGGGGAAATGACGATGGATCAAAAACACTAGTTTAAGCCAAATAAACTTGTAAGCTTATGAAGTAAATGGAAGTGAAAAAGGTGTATTATGATATTTTTATTAAGACGAACAGGAAAAAAAAAAGTTAACAAACACATTCGTCTGATTCTCATCACTTTTTTTTGTCGAATTTTATTTATTTATATCGGTTAGGAACATTTTATTTAAACTTGCAATTTCACATAAAAAAAAGAAAAAAACTGGTATACACATTTTCATAGGATTAAACACGAAGCAAATTGTTTATGCAGTTCAGATCAGTTCTTTTGGAATTCTGAGCATTGTATTGTATAAATTTATCGATTTATAGAAAATATAAATTTATGAACGAAATAAAATGAAAAGTCATCAGTTAAATGTTGCCTTACGAAATGCTTTATTTCCGTTTTCATATTTAAACACAAAATAATTAATAGTAGGTTGAAATAAAAGTGATATATTCTGATTAAAATAAATGTTTAAGTATGTAACTTAAAGGCTAGTTTTAATGCATCAAAACCTTGGCTTGGATGAAACTTTACTCCCGTTAAAAATAAAATGTGTTGGTAATCCGAAGGGCTACCAACATATTTCATTTTCACGGCGAGTAAAGCATCGTACTCAATTCGAACAAAAGTTGCTTTCAGGTTGGCAACCCTTCGCCTTTGGCCAGGGTTACCAACTTAAAACCACTTTTCTCCTCGTGGAGTAATATACTATTACTTATTTGGTTTGTGTAAGTAATAAATGCGAAGGAAATAAGAAAAAGTCGTGAGTTAGAAGTTGCCTTACAAAATTGCTTTATTTCTACATTAATACTTAATTACAAATTGTTTCAATCCGTCTTTACCTTCCGACAATCAACTTCATTTCTGGAGCTTTTAAAATAAACTATAAATATTATAATACAAAAAAAAGGAGAAAAATTTTTACATCGAAACGAAGTCCAGCTGCGGTTAGAACTTCGATGTAAAAAATTTCGTGTACTTGCGCTTAAAATGTGAAACAAGTTTGTAAATTGAAAGAATATTTGGTACGTGTTGTTAATACATAATTTTTAACTATTAAAATAATGTCGATATTAAAAAAAATTAGCGAGGTTTGAATTAGCCGCTGCACATCACGCAGGACTCGGGGTTATCGCGTCGACATACGAACGCCGCGTCCAATTCATCGTCGGGTTCGACTTTGCCATTTTGACTTTCACTAGCGCCATTACTTACGTTGACTTTATTTGTTAGTTTACTCTTGTCCACGGTGAATTGAATGGCATTTGTCGCCGGTTTAGTACGAAGATAATACATGCCGGTTTTCAAACCCTAAAATAAGTCATAATTTAAGTTCAATTGATATTTTTAAATTCGATACTTTCTAACAATTGTAAATTTGATTTGATTTTGTAAGAAATTTGAATTATTCGGTATCAAAATGATGTCTCTTACCATTTGCCAACCGTAGAAATGCATTGAAGTGAGTTTTTCCGTCGAAGGTTTTGCCATATGAACGTTCAATGATTGCGATTGGTCAATGAAAGGACCTCTATCGGCAGCCATCTTTAAGATTATTTTCTGTGGAATTTCCCACACGGTTTTGTACAGTGCTTTTATATCGTCCGGGATTTTATCTATGTTCTGAAATAATATATTTTTATAACTTCAATTCATTTTTATTAATATATTTTACTAGCCCTGCAGGGCTACCAACATAGTTCATTTTCACGGTGAGTAAAATATCGTACTCAACTCGAACAAAAGTGGTTTTAGGTTGGTAAGCCTTCGCCTTTGACCAGGGTTACCAACTTAAAACCGATTTTTTCCTCGTGGAGTAATATACTATTATTAACGATACTTTATCATATCGTATGTATTAATATTTATTAATATTGTAATCAAATTAGATTTATTAACGTATCCTAATTTAGAATACGACATTTAAAACAAAACATTTCATATCTTTGTGCTATATTAATATTTTTTTTACACACTTGTATCGATCCATTGTGAGCAATAATTTCATTTTTCATATCCTCGCTCCAGAGGTTCCTTTCCGTCAGATCCTTAAGAAGATGAGGATTAACGACTTGAAATTCGCCAGACAACACACGCCTCACATAGATGTTGCTGGTGTACGGTTCAATCGACTCGTTGTTACCTAAAATCTGGGCAGTCGAAGCTGTGGGCATCGGTGCGATCAGCAGGGAATTTCTCACGCCATGCTTCGCTATTTTCTCCTTTAATGCAGCCCAATCCCACAAATCGGTAGGAGTAACACCCCACATATCATACTGCAAAATCTACAAAGAAAGAGTTTTTCTTTCGATTAATTCCAGTACATTATCAAGTAGTATAATATACTATTTTATTTGCTTTTCGAATCTATTATTTGTGCAATCTTTTATAAAAACCATTCCTTTGATTCTAACTTTTTATTTATATTTCATTCGAGTTAAATTACTATTATGTTTCATGTATTATTTTGGATTTTGGAACTTACTCCTTTGCTGACTGGACATCCTTCGTAGGTTTCGTAAGTACCATTTTCTTCGGCATTTTCGCAACTAGCCTCTAAAGCACCGTAATACAAAGTTTCAAAGATTTGTATGTTCAGCTTTTGTGCCTCCTCGCTTTCAAATGGATATCGCATCAATAGAAAAGCATCAGCTAAACCTTGAATGCCTATTCCTAAAAACAGAAGAGAAATAGGTATGTTTTATCAATTAGCATTATATAACACGAAGTTAAATTGCGAAATTAAATAATATTGAAGATTGAACTGAAGAATGAAACGTCTTTGAATTTTTTGAAATAATATTATTTCTTTATAATCGAATAAAAATTCCTTTTTGTTCATCATATAAAAGTGATCCGATTCGTGCTTCTTTTGCGGGCGAAAAGTGACTTTTATATGTTTGTAGATTTTGAAAATGACTGTAATAAAAGGTCGAAACGTTAATCAGAAGAAAATTCTATAATTTATTTATTTATTCATTTGTCTGTTATCCAAAATACGGTCGAAAATAATTTTTCAAAAATAACTATATTGTATCCCTTTGTAATTGGAAGACGTTTCATTTTTCTGAACCATACACCTAAATTTGCATTAAACAAAATTCAATTTATTCAATTTATTCAATTTACCAATTGGTCTGTGCCTTTTGTTTGATTTCTCCGCCTCGGGAATGGGATAATAATTCAGATCAATAATTTTATCCAAGTTTCTAGCAACAATTTTCGTGACCTTTTTCAAGTCTTCGAAGTTAAACGTTTTATTTACAGGGTCGACGAACATGTTCACCGCGACCGATGCCAAGTTGCAAACGGCAACTTCGTCCGGACTTGAATATTCTACAATTTCCGTGCACAAGTTGCTGCACTTGATCGTGCCAAGATTTTGTTGGTTCGATTTACGATTGCAGTGATCCTTGTAGAGCATGTAAGGTACACCAGTTTCAACTTGGGCCATCAAAATTGCAGTCCATAATGTTCGAGCTTGAACCTGACGCTTGAATTGTCCTTCGGTTTCGTACCTGTAATAATTTTGTGAGTTTTTATTATTCGTTTATCATTTACACGAGAAAAGTTTCGTTAAAGTTAAAATTGAATTATTCTGATGATAATTAAACAGGATGATAATTAAAAATATGAATAATATTATTTAAATATCGTTTACAAAATAAAATACAATTGAATATTAAATTTCAATTAGTATTGTATAATATAATTGTATTAGTTGGAGCAAAATTGATTTTAAACGGGTCATTACTTTGTGTATAATTTTTCAAACTCTTCGCCCCAGACTTCGTGAAGTCCTGGAGATTCGTGCGGACACATAAGAGACCAAACGCCATTATCTTTTACTCTTTGCATGAACAGGTCGGGAATCCAAAGGGCATAAAACATTTCTCGTGCACGATACTCTTCTTTGCCTAAAATAACACGGTTAAATGTTAATTTAAATAATTTTATTTATTAATATATACAGACTGGTCTATTAAATAATATAAAACAAAAAATTGCGAGAAAAAAAAAGGGGAAAACATTGATTAGTAAAGAGTTTAATAGTATTTTACTTAAAGAGGAAAAAAGGGAAATATCTTGGTTGCAGAGCATTAATTAAATATATAATTAATTGTATATATTTTAGCCTATACTTATTCAAAATGGAAATTGTTTCCAATTAATTATTATCTGATTCATCAGACAATTAAGTGAGTTGCAATTTACTGTTGGTTGGAATTTAAACTATAATTATAAATTCATTGAATTTCCTTGAAATATTTCACATTATTACGTTTTATTATTTTGTTTTTTGTTTCTAATTTACCATGATTTTTTCGAAGATCCAAAAATTCGAAAACATCGGCATGCCACGGTTCGAGATAAATTGCCCAAGCTCCAGGTCTTTTTCCACCCTGGTCGACATATCTGGCCATGTTGTTGTACGCGCGGATCATAGGTACTAATCCACTGGATTCGCCACAGCCACTAATGGGGGTACCCTTGGCACGAATGCAGTGGACATTTAAACCTATTCCTCCGGCAGATTTACTAATTAATGCACATCTAGTTAGCGTATTGCAAATTCCTTCCATGCTATCATCCATCATGGTCAATAGGAAACAACTGGGGAAAAATTATTGTAAATTTAATTACACTTTATAATGTAATCTTGTTGTTAGCATTACATATATCTTTCCCAGTTAAAGAAATCTGGTTGGGATTTTACATAGGAATTAGGCATTAGAAATTAGCTAGTTTCTTAGATAAGTTCCTAGGTAGTTATAGGATCTTATCTAGTTTCCTAGTTGGGATTCTAGATTGGAAACCAGTTGATGTCTGATCTTAAATTCCAACTTAGGACCATAGTTAGGAAACTAGGTAAAATCTTATAGCTACCTAGGAACCTACCTAGGATCCTACATAGGAATTTGGCACTGGAAATCATTTAGTTTCCTAGGTAGTTATAGGATTTTGCTTAGTTTCCTAGCTAGGATCCTAGATCGGAAACTAGTTTATGTCTGATCCTAAATTCTGACTTAGGACTCCAACTAGGAAACTAGATAAGATCCTAAAGCTATCTAGGAATCTTTCTAGCAACCTACATAGGAATTTGGTACCGGAAATCACCTAGTTTCCTAGGTAGTTATAGGATCTTATCTAGCTTCCTACCTGGGATCCTAGATCGGAAACTAATTGATGTTTGATCCTAAATTCCGACTTAGGACCCTAACTAGGAAACTAGATAAGATCCTATAGCTACCCAGAAACCTACCTAAAAAACTATCTGATTTCCGGTGCCAAATTCCTATCTAAGATCCCATCTAGATTTCTATAACAGGGTAATATTCAAAAAATATCTAAAATATTCCTGTCTCAACTGAAAAGTATACACCATACATTTCCGAAATATGAAGAAAATCTTAAACTTCCAATAATATAATTGGAACATTCATATACTGAGACATCAGAATATTTCTTTAGTATATTCAAAATATTATTGAAGCATTGGTATGAAATATACCTGGACATCTGTTGTTTCACAGAACAAGCTGAAAATAATGTTGGCGAGGCATGCGTAAAGTATCTTTCGGACAAGTAATTGTAAGTTTCGATAACTTTCTCGATATCCTCTTCGTGGATGGCCACCGCAACGCGCATAAGCATATGCTGCGGACGTTCCACCACTTTTCCATTAATCTTTAAGAGGTAGCTTCTTTCCAGCGTTTTGAAGCCAAAGAAATTGTAGTTGAAGTCACGATCGTACACGATTACAGAATTGAGTCGATCCGCATTCTTCATAATTATATTGTAGTGCTTTTCGCTTATAACTGGACGGGGTTGTTTCGTTTTTTCATCCACCATGTCATGTAGATCTTGAATTACATCTGAAATTCCAGTCAAACCTCAATCTTATGGTTCAGGCACGATCATTTGGAATTTTGAAAGGGTTCAATTTTATACTTTAATAGGATTTATATGTGTAACAGAACTGAACAATGAAACGTTTTCAAAATAGAGCATAAAACCTTTGCTTTCCTATTGTATTGAATTCCTATTGAAAGTGTAAGCAAACGATTTTTGTTTGCTTTAAAACGACCTTCTAAGTGGTTCATAAATACTGTTTATTCATATGTTTCATTTCAACAATGTTTTATTCTTCAGTTCTATTCATTTGTAAATGTGTCCTTTTGTTTCTTAATTGTTCGAAATTGAAAATCAATTCTATTTTAATGTCATATATATGTATATATATATACCGCTGAATGTCTTTTTTGTTTCTTTATGCAAATTAGACACGGCTATTCTGGCAGCCAAGATAGCATAATCGGCGTGCTTTGTGGTCATTGTCGCTGCGGTTTCTGCGGCAAGATTGTCCAGTTCGACAGTCGTCACACCAGTGTAAATTCCGCTGATCACACGAAGGGTGATGGAGACCTTAACGAATGCAAAACAATACCTATTCATTAGTGATCGTTTCTTTTCCAATTGTAAAATCATTTTTGCATTATTTACTGTCAATTACATTGAATTCAATAGAATTAAAATCCTAAAATAAAATTGTCGACGAAAGTTATTTTTAGTGTATTATTAACAAAAAAAAAAAAAAAACAAGCGAATCTTAATTTAATAGGAATATTTTAGAAATCAATTTCAATTGCGACCAATATTTTCTTTGCTATAAATTATAAGAAAGAAATATTATTCGTTACTATGATACTTGCAAGAATATTTTTAACACCCAGAATATATCCCCACGTATTTTCCAACTAATTCATTAGCGTTTCAATATTCTTTTATATTCAAATAAGTCACTCCAAAGACATTTAAGAAGCCTCTAGAACTGGACTGTAAAAAATTCACAGGAAGCTTATATTTCGACATTCCTTGTCATTAATTATTACATAACATCCTCCCCAAGTATTAATTAATTATTTCGGATATTTCCTAACACCGTGCAATGTTGCTTTTAAATTACGTGGAAATCAAACACACAATGTATATAGTAAATAAACAAAGATAGTAATGTGTATTTTACTTAACGTACTGGTTCGATATAATCCATGTCCAAATTGTAACATAACTTTTGAATCCGAGATGTAATTTTGTCTAAATGAATAGCCTCCTTACGCCCACCTAATTAACAAAAAAAAACAACAAAGTACAATTAATTATTATTAAAACTTACTTTTCTCCGTCTTCGTCGACCTTTGACAACATATAAAATTGTTAAAAACAAATGTTTTTTTTAATTATTTGGTAACAGTGGATAATAATTGTTCAAATTACTATGAAAAAAAAAAAAAGAATTAATGAAAAAAGAGGGGGAGAAATTAATGAAAAAGGTGGATAAGTGATGTGACGTAGTCGAGTGGCAATTAGCCGTCAAGAATCTGTCATTATTGTCATAATTTACAATCGATTTTTCACTCACTTCGCTTAACTACGTAATTCTGTCCTTTTGCAACCATTTTCCTCGATAATTAATGTCCAAACAATTCGCAAATAACTGAATTTGATTGTTAAATATGAGCTTGTTAACTCTCAATTCCGAGCCGTCGTTCTCACGCAGGCTTTTGGCGCGAAATAACGTGCTGCTAACCATTTTTCCGGACTCGCTTCGGTAACCGAGGTTCGGTTTCGCAGCGCCAAAAATGCAAAATCTAGTTACTTTGACGCAATGGTTAGTTTTGTTACGAAATTTTTAAAGGCGCACGGCAGTGTGGATATATTTGGCGCGGGCCTCGCACTTGAAGTTGGTAAAGAGGCGTTCAAAAACTACTCCGGTTCTGTGGTAGGGAATACTTTCTCTGTCACTCGCATTAGTATTATAATGTAAACGACAGAGAAAGTATGACAAAATCAATGATCTGTTTGGTTTTGAATAATTTCTTGAATTGAAAAAGGATGCATTTATATTGGATGGAATCGTCTGTCCTTTTTTATTTAAAACATTTTTCCATGTTTTCACTGATTTCGTCCCACTGAAATGTACAGCATGTTCGATTAGCATCCAGGGAAAATATCCCCTAGGTTTTGTCCTTTTCTCCTCTGAAGCATGGTAATGACCAAAAAAAGATAGAAACTTTATTCTGATCAAAGCGGGATCCTTCTCAAAATCGCCGATATATCTTTTTTTATATAAAAAAAAACGCAACTCCGTGACTCTAGACATGTTTCATCATTCTCATTTAATCGACCGTATTTTGCATCTCTCATTGATTCATTGCAATTTATACCCTTGTCTCACTAACCCAGTAATGACGGTTAACTTTTAAACACACCCTAAAAGAATGATGGCGTATTCGGAAAATGACATTATAATATTTTGCGAGAATTTGTCTCTTTTCTTTTTCATTTAATGATAACTTGAAAGAGAGAAATGAAACATCAATAATATTTTCTGAATATCATTTCCGAATACGCCATGAGTAAGAGAAAAAGAGACGTTTAGGGATATTTCTATGAATACTACCTGAATACACTGTGGGTAACAATGCAAACTCTTGACTTCTTATCCTTGTATTTTTCAATGCATTGGACAAGGACAACCTCACTCTCACTCAACACCGCGGCCAAACACAATATTCTTCCATTCTCTTCCAACCTTAAGGTGCGGCCGATCATTCTCTCCTCTTTCATTTTGACAACTGCATCATTCCGCCGTATTTAAGAATTGTTTTTTTCCCCTTTTTTTTTGTGTTTCAGTCGAAGATGTGATCGTTGCTGCGGCGTTTAGTGATTAGAAGTACGGTGCGTCGTTTAGTTGACGCGCATTATATATTGTTATTATTATTGTTAAGGTACAATTAAAGGGAGGAGTAACACAAAACGGGGAATAATTATGGGAAATAGATCGAGTTTGTTGTTAAGGGAGGAGGAGATAGCACAAATACAAGAGGCGACTGGCTGTAAGTTTGACGTTTCTTCGTCTTTTCCTTCTTTTTTTTTTATTTCATTCAGACATTAACACATGACAAATTGCAACAATCACGTGTTACCTTCAAGGACTTTATTATTCTTATTAACTTTATATGAAAAAATGATTCTTTTCATCATTTTTTAATATAAATATGTATATAAATAAATTGTTATTAGAATTGTAACAAAGTTACGCCTTTTTATTATAAATTTATCTTGGCAAACGTGCGAACTTAGTGATATATGAAAAGATTTTTATTATTGTTTATTCAACATTTGTTTATTCTTACTTTTTTATTGTATATCATTGTTTTATAATATACAATAATATTCTTAATTTATTATAATATATAATTTGAATTCAAGTGAATTGCTTTTAATTATTATAATTTATGTCAGTTTGTAAATATTTGAGGTCAAAGTTCGCCTGTGACATGAATGAAAAAAAAGTAAAAGTATAAGGTTTTGACTTGTCTAATTATATTTTCAAGATAAAAAATATAGAATAAACCTAATAAAAGATTCTATAAATATAAGGAAAGATTTTATAAGGAAAAAAAAAGAAGTATAGGAATGAATTAAAGTAAATAATTAAAATCTTTGTATTTATAATTTTAATTTTTAATGCAATCGCTGCACTTTTTTTATAGAGCAATTAAATGTGAGATAATGGTTTATTATGTAATAAACATGACTAATTCTTATGAGATATGACGTTCCTTTTTTGTGATAAAATAAAATATATTACAATGCATATCGACTTTGATGGAGTAATAAAATTGAAATTTTATTTTATATTCTAGAAAATATATCAAATAATTTAATTTAGTTCAACTTCATTTTATTAAATACAGTAGAATACTTTCTGAAGTAATTAATTTTCTGAAATTAATTACAAAAATTATTGGTAAAATTGAGTAATGATTATTGTATAATAAAAATGTAGGGTTTTGAAGTTAATTAATTACAAAAATTATTCTCTAAAATTGGGTAATGAATATTTTATAACAAAAATTATTTGTTAAATTGAGTAATAATTATTTTATAACAAAAATTATTTGTAAAATTGAACAATGGTTATTTTATAACAAAAATCTACAAAGTTGAATTTGAAAAAAATTAAATACAAAAGGATATAAATAAAGATTTTTTTATTCATTGATTTTAATGTTATCTTATTACAAATTATCACGACTAACAAATATTTAATTTCAGTTACGCCCAATCAGATAGAGAGATTATACAGCAGATTTACAAGTTTGGACAGAGGTGACTGCGGGACACTTAGTAGGGAGGACTTTTTGAGAATTCCCGAATTGGCTATTAACCCGTTGGGCGAGAGGATTGTGAATGCATTTTTCGAAGAGAGCGGCAGTGATCGCGTGAATTTCTTGCAATTTATGCAAGTACTCGCACACTTTAGACCAATTAAGAAGGACGGTCAAAATAGATTGAATTGCAGGCAGGAGAAACTAAAATGTTGGTAAAAACTAAAGATTGTTTTAGTTAAAATATTGAAAATGCTAATTAAATTGACAGAACTATGTTATGGTTTTGGAAAATGTTTGTACTTCAGATTATTACATTTAATTTTATAAATATATTCATATATATTGTCAAATTTATATTATAAATTCTTAGAATATTTCGTCGATTCAAGTTGGAAAAAATTCTTATATTTCACTTCAATATTTATATTAAATATTAAATATATATAAATAATTTTACTAAGTGAGTATAATATAAGAATTTTTTAAGTATAAATTCATACTAAATTATATATAAAATAAAATAAAATATATATAAATGGACAAGATATTAAAAATGGATGTGAATATAAATTATATACTATTTCTACTAGAAAATTCTTATAAAGATTCTTATTATTACAAAATTACTGTACATTATATATCTATTTTGATATATATATATTTATATGATAATAGATGAAAAGCAAAATACGAATTAGTTCATTAAATGTGGCAAGAATGATTAAAAATGTTAAATTCATTGAATTAAATAAATGATCACTGTTTTCAGTTGCTTTTAAAATGTACGATTTGGATAATGACGACTTGATATCTAAAGAGGAATTATTGGCTATTTTACATATGATGGTCGGTGCTAACATAAGGTAAGAACGATAAATTTGAAGAATTGAAAAAATGAGTCGTTTTCCACCCTAAGACCGAAACTAGTCATTTTCCGTCCTAGGGCTGAAAATAGTCATTTTCCGTCTTAGGATCGAAACTAGTCATTTTCTACCCTAGGACCAAAACTAGTCATTTTGTGCCCTAGGACCGAAATGAGTCGTTTTCCACCCTAAGGCCGAAACCAGTCATTTTCCGCCCTCGTCTGTAATCAACCTATTTTCGTCCTCTAAACAGGACGGAAATAGGGCACTTTCCACGCCCTCGTTACAAAAAGAATTATTATTAAATTATGTTTTTTAACGTTTTTTTCAGCGAGGAGCAATTAACCAGTATTGCCGAACGTACAATACTTGAAGCGGACGAAAATGGCGACGGGATGATTTCCTTCGACGAATTTTGCAAAGCTCTGGCGAGGACAGACGTCGAGCAAAAAATGTCAATTCGATTTCTCAGCTAAAGTTTGTTGAAAAACGCCTATGAATTAAATTTCTATTCCAGAGATTGTATAAATACACAGATATGTTGTAATAATTAAAGTATTTGAAAAATATTAATACGAAATTGCTCCGCAAATATATTGGCGACAAATATGACAACAATATTATGGTTTTTAATATTGCTGTGGATTCAAAATAGTTTTTTCATAAAAATTACTGTTTTTTAAAGGTACTTTATTTTTTTATTTTTTTTTTTTTTGAATTTTATTTCAGGTATAAACGTAATATTTACAGCTGTTGCCTTTGCTTTTGAAAGCAGTAAATATTTGCAGAGCAATTTTGCATTTCATATTTTGTCTATTGCTTTAGACGGTTTAGTCTTCAATGCAGCCCGATGCTTTTATTTAGCCTGTAATTTAACACGAAATATTACGTATAATTAGATGAATTTTTGATCGAAATTATATATAATGTATGTAATTTCCTGTTTTGTGCCATTCTTGAATCGAACATTTTTGAATGTAGAGGGAAATGGTGTATTGTAAAACATGTTGCATTTGATTGAGAAAAAAAAGAAGAGAAAAGAATAAGATTATTTATGTACAATGTACTGTTGTTTGGCTTAAATCCAATTTAATTTGTTATATATTTTAATTTTTAGGATATTTCGATATTTGATTGGTTTGATCATGCATCAGGATAGGTTACAAAGAAGTAAGGTTAGTTTAATATTTTTGTTTAACATTTTAAAAAATATTTATGATGATATTTTTAAATTGAAGTTTTGAACCTTTGAAATTTAGAAGTAAATATGGTTTATTGTCAAGATATATTATTATTATATTGCAAGTATATGATATATATATATATATGAAAGGTATATTTTGGGTCCTCAAAATTTTAAATTTCTTTTTTATTATTATATGTTTATATATAATATTTTTTATATATATTCTCCTGGGGCCTGGCAATATTAGTTTCGTTTGTTTTTAAAAAAAATTTATTATAGTTAGTTTAGTTAATTTTTATAATTTTATAACATAATTTAAACACCCAATTTCAAATTTCCCTCCATAACTTGAAAATTTACCGCCAAAATTTGAATATCCAAGGCGTACCTAGTCTCTCAAATAGGGCGAGCAACCAAAACTGCCGTTAGTCATATCTATATATATATACAAATATATGTATATGATATTTTTAAAATTTTATTCATACAACTTTTAATATAACAGAATACTAAAATATATATTACATCATATAATTATAGTTTTTAATTAAAAAAAGAAATGAATTTACATTTTCTAAATTTATTCATCTTGCTATTTCCAAGGTTAAATTGTATTTATATTTTTCTTTTTTTTAATATATTTATTACATTATATTCTATACATTATATTGGATTATATTATATTATAAAACTATTTTTATAGATTATATTTATCTTCTATCATGGAAAAATTTTTAATTCTCTCCCTTCGTTACTTCAATTTAATGTTTGTTATTAAAATTTTGATATGAAATCTGCTTAATATAATGCATAAAATATTATCATATAATATTTAAATTAAAAAAATATTTGTCGATTTAAACATATTTCGTATTGCATTAATTAAGTTTATTTAACAATTTTGCATCAGCATATAACAATACAATTATTAAGTTCTATATTTTTTATATGAATAATACAATTATTCAGTTCTATATATTTCATACGAATAATATATATTTTATCTCTCACTTTTATTTTAATATAAATAAAGCATACATATACTCTCATCATGTAATTATTAATAACAATTATTCATAATTGTTTAATATAATATATTTTATTCATTTACTATATTTGCTTTTTTTATTTTTTAGAAAAAAATGTATAAAAAATATAATTATTTAATATAATAATTAAATTGTTATAAACGATAATGAAGTGTTTTTAAAATAAAAAAAAAAACAACAGTCTAATTTCAATTTCAAACAAATAATCGAATTTTCCATCTCATAATCCTATTTTTTCCGTAAAAAAATGTCGGCATAATTCTGTTAAATTCTCTTTCGTTCAATGCCAACATTTTTAACAAGGTTCGTTATAACGAAAAACAACTAAAATATTGTCGTTGATGGTTATTAACTGTTCAAATAACATAGCTCCCTAAAAGTTCATTAAATTTTTCAAACTAATGTTTCAGTTAAAATAAAATATAAAAAAAAAAAAAAAAACAAAGAAAGTAATAGAATTCAAAGCATTATTACATTTTATTAAACGTCCTTTTAACACGTTTCGTTATAACGAACACAAACTAAAATATTATTTTCATTGTTGATTGTTATTATCCTTGAAAATAATATATCTCCATATAAGGGCATTGACTTTTTCCGACGAGTATTTCAGTTAAAACAAAACAAACAAGACGAAAACAGAGAAAGCGAATAGGGCTGAAAAACATTGTTCATTCGACCTTGCCAAATAAACACTTCCGCGTCGGTTAAAAACATTGGGAGGCGCGATTCCGCGAAAATGTTTTCAATAACAACTCTCGAAAACCGTTAAAGGCGGAGAGGGAGGGGTGGTGGAGTAGGGGGTATTGGGAGAAAATTTTCGACACTGTCCGAGCGTCGCGGTTGGGCGTTAGGGGCTAAGGGGAGGGGTGGCGGAGGGGGGGAGCGCGCGCTCCCGAGTTGTCGCTCGAGGGGGCGCGCGCATATCTCGCGGGGCGCGTATCCGCGAACACCGCGGACTTGGCTCGCGCGCCGCGAGCGAGGCCCGAGACCAGTGCACGCCCGGCAGCCGACACGAGCGGACGGAGCGCGCGCATCTCCCGCCGTTTTTTTCGCCGTGTTACCCGTTTTCTCGCGTGTCGCCGACGTTGCCGCCGCGCAAGCGGCCCGGACTCCCGGTGATTTTGGTGAAATTGGCCGCGCGGCGACGCGCGCCCACCCCGAGAACAATAATCGTCGCTTGTCGCGCGCCGCATGCCAATCAGCTGATCGTTTGCGCGCGCGCTCGCTCAGTCGCGTTGTCCGCGCGCAAATTCGAACATCAAATTCGAAACGTCCGTTGGATGAAATTGTAAAAAAAAAAGGAGAAAGAAGAGCAGTAAAAGCGGAAGATAGAACGAGAACGAAGTAAGAGTAATGTTGGCGATAGGATAAAACAGTCGTGACGAACCGATTGATCGTTCCCATGTACAATTTTGGCGGGAAATGTTTGGGCCGGTTGAAATTGGTGCGCTCGTCGAGATGTTAAAGCGGTAAATTAATGTTTTTTTTTCGTTGGAATTGAAACTGACTGTTGTGTTCTTTTTTTTATTTCTCTGTTTGTTTGTTTGTCCGTCCTTTTCGTTTTCTGTTTGATTATTTTCATTGCGCTCTGCGTGTATTTGTGATTTGACGAAATTGTTCGTCGTTGCAGCGGTGAATATGCCACAAAGTGACTTCGTTGCTGTGTGATGACAGTCGATGGCAACGACCGAGTTGCGCCCGGATTAATCAAGGAGGAAAGGGGAAAACCCTCGGAAGGGCTGCCGGAAAACGCAACTTTAGTAAGTCAATTGCCATGCTTTCGTTTTACCCTCCCTCTAACCTCTAATTTTACCCCCCCCC
>JABFPN010001512.1:0-28464 GCA_022817305.1 Leptoteleia sp. ZL-2020 | reverse complement strand
TATTAAATTGGAGCATATTGGAGATAAATAATAGGTCAACAGAAAATAATGTAGGCTTTTGGAGTTCAAAATGAGAACTTTTAATTTTTAACTTTATCTCAGTGAGGACACTTGAGGTTTAAATGAGTATAAATAAAACAATTTTCGTGTCAAATAACATAGAAATAAGCGCTATGAGCATCGATGGAGCATTAAAAATTTCGCCTCGGGAGCGCTTATTTTGCTATCAACGAAAGTTTCCCCCTATACAGCTAATTCAAAATAAAATATTTTGGTTTAATCCTACAGTAATTCTTAATGATTTGTTTCCAATGTAAAATTATGAAATTATTGTAATCTCTAATAAAAATATATACTTCTAAAACAGTTTTAAACTTGAAATCAATATCGTGAATGGATCGGTTTAACAATACTAAATCATAAAATCAATAAAACTATTGTAACGAGAATACGCTAATAAATAAAAATGTTAAATCAAACTCTGTATCCTTTAATCTAAATCTTCTATTGACTTTTCAAAATGTTCTAACAAAATGCAATATTTTATTACCGAAATATTTATTTTCAATCTATGAAAATCATTTTAAATTGTAAAATAATAAATCCCTTAAAAAGTTAAATATTCTTCGATTAAACATTACTAATAAAAACCACCTATTTGTTCTTAAAGAAATTTAAAATTATTAAATTTATCCAAGTTTAATGTAATGTAATTATTTATGTAAGTAATACAAAGTATTTAACAAAGATATAAATCAAACTATCGTGTCCAAGAAAAGCAACTAAAAATTTAGGTTTATGAGCATCAAATTAAAAATTACGAGTTCAGCATTTTAAGAAAATGCATTAAAACTCTTGATTTGCTTTACTACTTTGTCACAAATTAATAAAAACCTGCGTTAATTTTAATTGTTAATTAAAGAGATTTCATAGATCCGTTCAAAGAATTGCGTGTTAAAAATTAGAACTGATAGATTTTTATTAAATGTATACAAATTTATCTCATATGTTAAAAAATTTTTTTCAATTAAAGTATTTCCAACTTTCGATATTAAAATTTTAACGCTTCAAAAGATTTTATATATGATGTATCTAGGTTATTCACTTCAAAAACATCTGTCACTAAATCTACTATCGAGTCAGTCCTCAAAGTTCTCGTGATCGGAATGTAACCTGCCATAGCTCTGATCTGTTTGATATCTTTTTAATCAACCAGTTTGATGTATTGTAGCAAGCTATTTTTAGATATTAATGTAGAACCAAATAAATAAAAACATATGCTTCACCGCGGATTAAATCTTTTTTACCGCAAAATTAAGGTATAAATACATTTTATAAATATTAATTATGTGTGTAAATATTTTTTAAAATTGTTATTATTACAAAAGTACAAAGCAAGTGAAATATGCCTCGACATGTACAAAATAATTTGCAATTTCAAAAAGATATTAAGATCAAAGTTAGCATGCGCATATCAATGATTATATGGCTTAGTCACGAAAGTGTAAACAAGGTCGGGTATGTTTACAATTTCGTTACCTTAACGCTGGGAACTGGAGCCATATCCTCACAAAACCTTATCAAGCAATTTAACTCCGAGTTACTTCAATATTACCTCACTGAAAATTCCGTACATTTCTATGCTAGTTTCATCCGAACATTCGGCTGTTTTCCGAAACAAAAAGTTATCAAATACGAATTTTAACACAATTAAACGGGATTGACCGTATCAAATCCTACAGTCGTATTAACGTTAAACTTTTATTCAATCAGCTACAAACTTCATTATGAAATTATATTAAACGCGGACTAAAAATGGTAACAAAATAAAACATCTATACAGCCTTTCCAATTCATATTAATTACCCTTAATTCCGAATTTAAATTCACAGTAACGATGTTCTAATTTAATTTCATTTAATTGTTTTTAATTAAATTTAATTTAAGTAATTCGCGTAATACAAGTATACTCAATTTTCCTTCAAGTATTTCTTCACCAAGAAAAAAAAAACAGTATAAAAAGCAGTATTTCTTTTTTCCCAGTGTTTGATTGCTTTCCACTTTTTATATATCCCCATAATATGTCGCAATGTAACATTCGAAATTAATATTACCAATGCTCCATTACATGAACATACCGGGAATATTGAACTGTACAAGATCAGTAATGACGCGTGGTATATTTTATTCTTGCCAAGCGTACCAATCCAGCCACCATTTTGTCGCGCATATAAAAGTAAAACATAAGATGCAAAACGTTTCCTGGTGGCCGAATATATCACGCGGATTACACCATCTACTATTCGCTGAGTATGCGTTTTCTTGTTATCTTAGGAGGAAGAGTTTGTTCTTCATTCAAGACTTAGAACGTGAACAAATACATTCTGTAAGTTTAAAAAAATGGTCACGGCTCCTTTAATTTTAGTTTAGACGAAATGAATTATAGGTTTTGAAAAGAAAATTAATAAGGACGGTCACGTTGATTCATATTTAAATGTGTCGATTTCTGAAGAAATGAAAATAGTTGGGAAGTGGAAAAAAGGACGGAACACGGAATGCACGTCAGACGCAAACGTGAAGAAAATGACGACTCATCCAATATCCACTTGTCACTTCGTTCATTCTTTGAATGCAAGTGAAAAATTATGTGGAACTTTCATTTTATGATTTTCGCCAGTTTAGTTGCTCTTTCAACCAGATAATCCGTTATTAAAATAAAACTGGCGCAGAGAGATTTTTATTATTGATTCGATATGAGTCGAATGAATCACTTATACGAATATTTCATATTTTTTTATATAAGTGAGAATGAGAATCGATTCACGCACGGGATTTTATACTTCTCATTGGATGATTTCGAAAACATTTAAAAAGGTTGCGGATTTTTATGCGTAATAAAACCTAATTGAATACAATTACCATATGCATGATTAATTATTGCGAGTACTATAAAATTTCAGTTCCTAATTTTTAGTTAAAATAACCATAATATAGTTGATTCAATTAAAATTCTAATTATCACCACAATTAACCAGATTACTAGATTAATACTAATAAATTTCTCTCAGTATTTAAGTGATAATTTAGTCTTTTCCGTCACCGAAAATAATCATGTATGTACAGCTTGTACAGGGAAAAAAGACATTCTGCCGATCACGAGAACCGAACGGCAACGATTAACTTTCTTATCGCTATCATAGTACAATTTGTCCGGTATCAAAATCTCCCTCTTTTATCAAACATTGCCGTACGCGAATTAGCTCTTTATATCTCTACTGGATTAAACTGGATTAATTCCGGGGAAATAATTACAGATAATTATTTTTATATTATTAAGGATAAAATTTGAAAGTACTAATTCAACTGAAATTAAAAAAATTAATAAAAAGTATAGTATACACTGCTTTAATTTATTTACCACAATGAACAAAATAATTTTCCATGTTTGATAGCCATCTGCTAATTAATATTTAAATTATCAAGTAAAAATAATTTCTTCGAACTCCGCTGTAGACTTTAATAACAAAATTCATATTTATTTCGGTAAAAAAAGACATTAAACAAACAAAAATATCGCTTGTTAAAATGTTTTTTAATATTTACTCAGGCGAAGTATTTGTTTCTTTTTTATTAATTTTAAGTTAATTGTAAATATATAATATTTACATAAAATTTTTCTTTTAATAAAACTGCTAAATTTTATAAAGTAAGCTGTAAAAATTAAGTGCAATTGTTACTCGAGCCAAAGAATTGGAGCAAAATATTCATTGATTGCATCGTAAAAGTAAACACAAAATGTTTATCCACGTGGATAACGCGAAAAATGTTGTTGATTAAACTAATCTTCATAAAAAATAACAATTGCGCAATAAAAGTGTGCCGTAAAGTCGTTTGTCATTTTTACTTATTAGCAGGTGCAATTTAAATAGTTAGTCATAGAATAAGAGGATGTAAAACTGAAAATACAAATGAATAGAGCGCCTACGGCGACATTTCCAACGCATGAGCATCAAACAAAATTATGAGTTGTGCGCCGGAAAAAAACATAATCGGAAAAAGTCTGGAATAAAAGCACGCTGAAAAAAAAATACGCGCGAAGATAAATATAAATATATATTCAAATTGAATCTAAGAGCGACAATTTTTGTACGAGCGCATGACATGAAAATATGTTTGTAAAAGATTTCTAATCATGAAAAGGATGTTCAGATTGTTTTAATACAATAACATAAATTTTATAATGATTATTAAAAAAATAAATAAATAAATCCAGCATATATATTGCAATTAAAAAATAAAAATGTATAAACAATATTGTCCACATTTTATAATCATCATTATTGCTTGACCAAATATTGATAAAATTCCCACGTGTAATAACCAAACTATTTAAGTTAAATCGTTATTTTTAAAATTGCATCAAAAGAAAAAATTCTGTCGCACTTTTTATAGGCGATCATTAAAATTCTTCTGTTTATCGTTATTGTTCCTGGAAATTGTGCAATTTTTAAGCTAAATAATATTTTATAGAGATTTTAATAAATACATCAAATTCATATCAGTCGACAAATATTTTATCCTCTCTTTAATTCAAACACGTGTGATATAACGTTCAATTAATACCGCTATCAATTATGTAGGAATTTTTAATATATTACGAAGGTTCAAAATAATTGCAATGAAGTTTGCAAAGATGATAAATTCGATATTTTTAAATAAATATAAAAAATTATAATATTGAGTATTATTATTTGATATTGACAATATTTGTTGTTTTAGTTAATAATAATTTTTTACTATATCATATCGGAAAAAATTGTTACTGGCACGGACTTAATGTTCACATGAAAAAGTCGTTGCACAACTCATAAGTGAGCTATGTCTTGGTCAATGTCCATTGTTTTCAAGTCGAGAATTTGTGCGGCTATAAAAAGAGGAATAAACAATCTCGAAGGAGTACTAAAATGTCGGTGGGGCACGGCTGCACTAGTGGAATTTGAAACGCAATCGTAGAAAACAGTACGAAAGGAATTCGAATATGTCACGCGTTAGAACACTCTTGTTCTCGTTCAATCTCGTGTCTGACCTCACTCCGTTGTGTTACTGTCGGACTGAATCTAGATCGATACCACTTCGTACGTCTCTCGTTGAATTTTACTTGTACTTGAAACAACTCACAAGCTTGAATTTATCATGATATTGAGGATGGGGTTCGGCAAAAATGGAAATTCATTTAATTTCATGACAACAGTTTGGAAAATAAATAGAGAAAGAACGCAGTCGAAGTATAAAACTACTTTCTAGGGCATTGCAGAATTGTCATGGAGAAAAGAAAGCAAATTATTATTATATTATATTATGATCATGATTATTGTTATTATTAATATTGTATAAAAGACAACAAATTGGAAGATTCAAATATTAACAACCGAGATTGACTTTTTATTTTCATGATACATCACCAAGGGGAAGTGAGGGAAGGTACCCCTGATGGGGGTACTCGGTAGGAAATGTTATACAGGCCCAGTACTGGTACAGTACTGTTGCCACAGTTACAAGTACTGGTAAATTTGTTTGCTAGTAAAATGACAGAAATGTGCCAGTAATGGAGTGATAACACTGGACCAGAACCGTATAACTCAACATACCAATTGTATAATTATGCACTGTCAGTAATCGGGTACTTTCGTTATAGTGGATTAGTCTCCGAGTCGTTCGCTATAACGGAGTGCAAGTGTGTTAAGCAATCTTAAAAACTTAGTTGAACGAAAATTCCTTTCTCATTAATTACAAACAGTTGGATTGTTTTAATTTATTCGGATAACATGACAGTAGGATGTCATTAACTTTGTATAATGAGTGTTTCTGTCTTACTGTCTGTGACAGTGGAGAACATAAATAAGAACGAACTTTGCCATAAGCTGCTTTAATGACTTCTTTATGAGTCTTTTAAACATTGTTAAAGGGTTATTATTCACAAGCCATGCATTTATTTGCATTCTTCTGCAATGCGGATCAAAAAATAAAGCTCGGGAAATTAATTATGAAAATGTAGTAATTAAGATAATTCAGTATTAATGCGGGATGTGTGAATTATTTTCTGCCCCGTGTGTCGTATCGTCAAATATCATCACAAAGACAATGTTTGTCCTTTAATAATTATAATGTAAAAGTGAATATGGTAAATATACACGGAGAGAAAAGATTAATAACAATTACTGACATTGTTAGTAAACTGGTCATAAACTTGACAAAATTGAAAAATTACTATCCTAAATTAGTAAAAAATATCAACATTTTGACATATATTGTCAGCTTTCAAGCAATAATTGTCAACAAATTGGTACGTTTTACTAACTTAAGATAGTAATTTTTCAATTTTTGCAAGCGTATGACCAGCTTACTAACAATGTTAGTAATTTTTATTAATCCCTTCTCTCCGTGTACGCAACATAGGAGAGAACAATAATGGAAATGAATACCGGTGTACATAACGTAACAATTTCCCTATGTATCAAAACACAGCGATCTCAAAAGCCACTTACGGTGCGGTTTAAAATTTGTATGGCAATTTATTATTTAGGACAGTGACAAAGATTTCCAAATTTATAACTATTACGTGAAATTAATAACATTCTACTTTTAATTACATTTATTAATGGGATATGTATACTTTATGCTGCCAAAAAAATTAATCTGAATTACACATTGTGCTATATAAATGTCTGCGGTAAATGTTAGTAAAAACAATTTGTAAGAGAGCAAGAGACAACTTGTGTCGGTTGCTGTACCACAATGTTGCTATATGCTTGTTATATAATATTAATAATAAGCGCACCATTTCGACATGTATTTATTTTTACATAAATGCAAATCATTCTGAGATTCGGCGTGAAATGTTTTGAACTAAAAAACGTTTCAGGCTTTTTTAATAACTATGTACTTTACATGTCTTAAATAATAATTATAATAATTTTATTTTTAAATGATTTTTCAAGTTAATTATTTAACAGATAAATCAATTCTTTGCATAATAAAATTTAAAGAAATCATTGTTAATATAACATAAATAAGAAATATTATTCATTTAAAATTTAGTATCGTGTACTCTTCCAAGCGATCTCTCTGAATATGCAAAGAATTCGCGATATCAAATTACCAAAACTTTGAAACATCGATAATCATCGAACTTATTCATTCAGAAAACTATATTGCAAAATCTGCAACCCTTCGAGAATTCGCAATGAATCATAAAAAAAAAAAAATCAAAAACCGATACACACTCTGATACAAGCTCCCAGGAAATTCATAAACTTTTTTAATTATCGTTTAATCGTCGGCACGATGTGTAACTATAAAGTTATCGCAAAGTTAATTAATAACTCATTAAAAAATCGTTAATATCAATCGAAATGAAAGCACGACGATAAATCGTTGACAACATCGGACGAAATTGAATTATCAGCCAATTTACTTTTGATAGCTGACAAACGAATAATTGCAGGTTTCTTATTTACTTTTATTCCATTTAAACTCGCGTTAAAGCTCGCGTTAATTATTCCCATCGAACGAATCGGTCTTTCGCGGTGTTTTCATTAAACATATTGATTTCCAACACGGAAGTAGACGAAAAGAAAGTGAACGAAGTGTACGTTGTATCATCATAACATGACCGAGTTGCACTCTAGACCCCAACTACTGAACCTCCACTCATAACTCCATTAAGGCAAACCAAATCGTGTTAGCGCTGTCGTATACCACTGCCATCTCGTTCACATTAGTAGTCCGCGTAGATATACAAAGTGTCTGGATGGTCAATAGTCGGTAATATTGCTTTACAGCTTTACACCTTCCACTGAAATTACGAAAATACGGTGGGAGCGTGGAAATTGTTGCGAGCACGAACGCGCAACGTTTACGACAAATAAAACGAATTACCCACTTATGAGCATTTAATATCTCGTCGAATTTCAATGCTATTAAATTGTCCGCTTTATCGTTATAAATAACATATTCAGTGTCGCTTTTTAACCACGATTATACGCGCTTGAAAATGATACGTTTGTATTAAACGCGTGTTTAATATAAACGTATCAAAATTAAATTCTATATCAAGTTATAATGATAACCGCGAAAAAAACCAGCGTACACTGTTAAACCATTTTATATTCCACCAGTCTTTTTGATATCTTTTTGGTATCCATTTCATTGAAAATATTTCTATTTTATTGGAGAATACTTTGCTTTACTCGTACATAATTTTGTGCACAAGCAACATCGACCACTTGATCGATCCGGGTGTCAAACGATAGTTTGAGGCTAGAATTACAATATTTTCTTGCAAGTTTAGAAAATGGTTAATTTGTTTTATAACGTATTGTTTTTTTTGTTTAAATAATAAGAAAACTTGTATAAATCAGATCTTTAAGATTTGCTGTAAACTGTAGCAATTCTGTCAAAGAAATCTCTCTTGGTATACTTAACATATAATTTTACGGTATCATTATTTTAACGCGTGCAATTTGGACGAATTTTCGCAGTCTCGGTTTACACCGCGTCAACTTTGAGGTCCTTCACGGGAGCAGTCAAAAGAATGTTCTTCGTAAAAAATTATTGCCGCGGATAAAGTTGCCGTGCTTTGATTGGTGCGGCGGTGTCGTGCGAAAGCGTGCGTTAAGTGCAACTTTCTTGTTACAACACTTCTCAACGAAGAATATACTTGTTATATTGCGCAACGTTTTAAACAAGAATATATTTTAGATTACTATCTGTTTTGTTTCGTTTTTTTTTTTATTAAAGTAATTACAACGGTGTGTTTCATTAACATAAGAAAGCTTCAGTAAAAACACACGCAATGGAAAAGTAGGTTATTTATATTACTGCTAAATGCTAGACATTATTTTAATCAAATTGTTTTCAAAATATATTTATTTTTACGTGATATACTTTCCATTATCCTTACATTTTCACTGATTTAATGACATATTCGATAGAAAGTCCATTTTTGCAGTTTGATTCTTTATAAACAGAAAGTATCGTTATGGTTTGATGCATTATAAAAAAATACATAATAGAATTTTAATTACAACAATGAACCTGACTAAAAGCTGTGTAATTGATCAGTAAACTGTTAATTATAGCAAAATTGATTAGCTCAATTATTATATGTTGTGTAATTATCCGTGATTATCCATATATCTAGGATACGATCATTATATCCTTCCAATAATTCGCGGTATCAAAGGATAATTAACATTAGCCTTAAACACTTTTACTTTGGTGTAAATAATTCATAAAGTATCCCCGGGATTGGAATATTGGAAACTTTCGTTTGCGAAAGGTAAATAAATTTGTCTTGAGATTCGTACTTCTCTCTGCATTCTAAAAATGTTATTTTAAAAGGGAATGTTCCTTTGCATTCATTACTGATTTTAAGTAATCCGACATTATTCATCAGATAAATTGGAAATTCATTCGCCACGGCATCGCCGAAGAATACATCAGAATATTGAGGAATTCTGCCGTTTGGTGTCATTAAGATATGGACTAATATAGAACTCTATATTACGTCTATATAGACGGTCTAATATTCTAATCGCCGGAGATCAATGCAGTCCAGGATGCAAATTATTAAACGGCTTGAAATTTACATTAATTTAGATTTCCCTTCGATTTGTGTTTAGAGAACAATAAGCGTGCCTTTTGTCCTGCGTGCTATGTTAAAAATTTTCAATTTTATTTCTTGAAACATCAAAATTCAGTTAAAATTTGATATTTATATCGTTGTTTGTTCAGAAAATTCGTATTCATGAAAGAAGAAAGAAATTTGCAATTTGTAGTAGTTCTTAACTGTTAGGAAAACTTCGAGTTTTCAAATTAAACGGCCAGTAAGTGGAAAAATATTACAATCGTATTTTATTGCTAGAAGTGTGTAAAAGTTTTCACCGTTTTCTCACAAAAAATATGTAATAATATTAAGAGTACAAACTATTCAGTTTTAATTAAAATATTTCCCCTTCGTTTTCTATGACCTTGCACCAACTGTCGGGTAACTCGTAAATTTCGGTTCCGTAGAATTCCTGTGGTTTCGAGTCAATGAAGTCATTAATACATTTCCTGACCTCTTCTAAACTGCGAAACTCTGGACGAATGAGAGTGACCAAAATAAATGGCAGTCAGAAGGAACAGAAGGTCTGGTAGATACATCAGGTGCGGTAAAGCTTCCTATTCGAGTTCCATTATTGTTTTTGCGCCGCATTAGCTTCGTGCGGGCGAGCGTTGTTATGAAGGAGTACAACTGGTTATGCTTTCCCAGTAAGTGGTAATACACCTCTCTCTTATCCCACCAAATTCACAGCAGAATCTTCATGTTATAGATATTTCATCGTGGCGTAGATGTCGTCAATTGACTGGAACCCAATGTTTTTTGCACTTCAGTTTCGGGTAATAAATCCATTTCTCATCGCCGGTCATTAGTCCCCATAAAAGGCTCTTCTTTCGTTGTCTAGCAAGCGTTGAACCGTTGCGTTGCCACGTTTTCAGAGAGCGCACGGAGAAAAATGTTTCCTTCCTTTTTGCACGTATTTCACTTCATATAAATTAATTAAATGTATTATTCTCTAAATTATAATTTTCTCTGATAAAATGGATATTATTAAAAAGTTAAAAAGTAAAAAAATTTATGATTATATTTTTTACTTCTCTTTTATTCCTTCAATAATATACCTTTCGATATAACAATCATCTATCATATTTGTTTCGTGTCAATTTATTGTGTTTAATAATATCCAGATAAAATTCTTATAAATCAATTTTGAATACATGAAAAGGCTCGAGGAATTATTCGATTGTGTCTGTATTTGTATGTTTCCCGACAGTTATTAAGTTAATTATTATTGGAGTGTGATAAATGAGTTAGTCATAAAAGAAGAAGTACGACTGACATTTCGCAGATGATGATAGTATCAATGAATGAACTGGAACATTGCAATCCATCCTCTCAAATTTTAAATTTAATGAACAAGAGGAATATTTAAATTAATAGTTTCTGATATATTATTATTTATAAAATTTTGTATAAAGTAACAGTTTTTGTACTATTAATGTTTAAATAATAACTTTAAATTACTCTATTATTGCTTAAGGAATAAATTGATTTTGTTGAATTAATAAACTAATTTTGATGTATGATTTAATAAAAAAAAACTGGTTAGTATGATAACACGTTTTGTTGTACGCTCTATAATGTTATAGAATGGTAAATGACTAATTTATCGTATAAAGTATATTAACCTTAATTGCAACATTCATAATTGAAACATTATTCAATTATTTTGCTAACAAAGAGATTGTTATAAAAAACTTTGAGTGAATTACTGGAGAACTATGAAGTTACATCAACTTAATACTCTGAAATGTCTCGTGTCCAAGTAAATGCTTTTCTCTCGTTACATCTGTTGTAATTTTATTCAATAAACAGATCGTTACTTGGCAAGTGGCCCAATAGACTTTGTAGGTCAGTGACATTCACACTGACATCTGGATGCTCGCGACAGAAGCGATAAAGAGAAGCATTTGCGCCTGCATCGGAGGCGTAGACTGATTAGACAAATTTATTCCCAAACCATTTGACCAGCCACTTATCCACTTATACAACCAATATAATTTTTTAATAAAATTATGTTATGCTTCGAAGATTTTATTGGTATTTATTACTATAATTGACAAACTCGGGAATATAAGTGCATTTATAGTATAAATATCCGTAAATGAAAAAATTAAATCACGCCTCTCTCGCATTCGCATCAAAGTTTAACAAATATCAATATTTGTTGAAGTTTGAATTAACGACTCCTATTCTAATAATAAAGATTCCTCAATAAAGACATTTTTTATAATTATTTATAATATTATTATTTATAATTATGATATTATTTATAATTTTCGCTATATTATTTTATAAGAAATACTATAAATGCACATATATTCCTGAGTTATTATAAACTATAGTAGTAAGTGTTAATAAATTTCTTTCAGTTTATCAAAAAATCATTATTAATTATAAAATCCAAGCAATGGTCTTGAAGACAACAAAATTACTACCTCACTTAACTACAATTCCTTCATTAAAGCAATTCGCCGGAAATTACAAGGGAATTATGTTTCCGAAAAGAAAATGAATTAGGAAACGAATTTAAATTGAATGATTGACACTACAATTTTCAAATCAAATCGCTTATGAGGAATGATAAATGACATCGCTTTATACATTAACGCCAACTCGAAGAGATCATGGAATTGCAGATGAAATTACATATTTTCAAACCACTCAATAATTAAACCAGTTGAATCACACGCGCCGTTGAATTGAACCTTAATTTTGCCGACTCATTTTTATCCAGAGATTCATTAACTGCCGCAAAATTTCTATTTGTGTTTGCGTTTTGCTTTATGACGCGTTGCATTTTAATCAATTCGCGAAAACACCGTACAAATTACATGTCCAAAATAATGCACGCAATCCGAATTTTACTATTTTTTAACTGAAAATAAACGGTTGTATGACGCTGGGATTAATTATGAGAATGGTTATACAACTGTTTGTTTGCGATTCATAACATTTCATATAAACAAAAACGAAATAATTATTACTTTCTTCACAATATTTCTTCAGAACGCAACATTTAATATATTAATTTTAAATTGCAGTAATGCGAATAATTTATCTTCTAAGCGGGAATTATAATTTCGTTACCAAAATTGAAATAATGAAAGAAAAATAATGGTGTACGAGTAAGTTCCGGGCTTTTTACATTACAGAAATGTCGGGCATTTTAAATGTGCATTGAATGAATTTATAAATAAAATAATTTACGCTTATTGTCTTTGTTTAAAAATATGCAAGGTGGCGGAGAAAATGAAGTTTTAATTGATATTACACGGCAACAATGACATGTTATTACGTGTTAGAATTTTCCCATATTTCAATCAAAAATAATAGAAATGAATAAAAAATCAGAATTCTACAAAATGCATATGGTTTCAAATAAACGACTAGTCTCACTTTAAAGCAAATGAATGATTTTATAACATTTATCACGTAGCACAACAAAACGACAGCATTTAATAATATTTTAATTGACAAGAACTTTACTCGTCCACAAAAACTAATAAAGCAATTGCCATAAAAGTATTATAAAAAAAATAACTATGCCATCGCGTAACCATAAGCATTTCTGGGGATAAAAATAGTTTGCATTAGTTATAGAATAAATTTTAATCCCATGGTTTAACAAGATTCATATGCATACGATTACTAATGCATTATTATGATTTTCATGAATAGTTAAAAACTCATTCCACGAATAGGTATCGCGCGCGAATGTGTATATATTAAATTAAATGAAGTATAAACATGGCATAGTATATAATGAGAAAAATTGGAAAATTTAACGAGTGGAAAAATTGAAACTTTGGTCGAATTACACCGATGCAACGAATGCAATTGTTCATTCCAATATATATATATATCCAATATATATATATATAGGTTTGCCTATATATAGTTTCATTCTGTAGAAAGAGTGGCCGGGAAAGGTTTCTTTCAGTTCAGCAGAATGAGAAATAATGTTTCGAATATCTCTCGATGTCTGGAGCAACGGGGAAGTACGAAAATCTGGTACACTCTTTACTTTTTTTTTTATCCTGCGATAAAAGGAAAAGGAAAAAGTCATGCACGATGTTGAAATCTTAACCGCGATTATCTTTCACGATCCCCCGATACAAACATAAATTATCTTGGCCGACCTTTTTAATGTATTAACGCTATTCTCAATCCCACAGACGACATTAACATCGCCCATAAAAATAAATGCGGTGCTTTGTACATACGATATTAATATTTGAAGAGCCCACAAGAATGAGGGTACATAATCGAGAAATCAACGGTGATCCTGCATTTCTTCGTCTGTTAAGAATGCTTATAACTTATACATTTTTCATTAACGAAACAAGCTTCGAACAAAAGGCAATTTTTCCACAATGAAACGTTGTATATCGTCGTCAAACGAAAATACAAGATTTAACTGGCTCGCATCCCTCGTTATTGGAAAAGTAACCAAAAGTATTGTCATGTAACAAACACAATAATTTTGCTACTATAACAAATATTCGGTCGTTCCAACGAAACCATACTTTTATTTAATTGTTACCATAATTAAGTCAATCAGTAAATTAAATAAAAATATAAATTTAAATTAATGTATAATGTGTTAACCAACAAAAAAATATATTAAAGTAATTTACATAAAATTTATTACGCTGAATCGTAACGTTAAAATACTTTACTGATGTGGATATTTTATGATTTATTAATATCTAGCATGACCTGCGATGCATTAAGACATATAGCAAATTCCATTAAAAGCTGGCTTTCAACCCTTGCATGCCCTTGAAACCTAGCTGAATATTTGTCAAATACCTTGCAAAATGAGAATATATTATATATGACTGCATACAGTTATTTTGCGATGAATAACAATTTCATATTGAATTAAACATGACTTTACGAGGAGCAATAATTCTAAAAATATGTACATCCCGAGATATATCAATACTTCATAAATATCCATATTCTAAATGGTGCTAAATTTTCGTAATATATAAAAGGGAATATTTTCTTATCTTGCTCTTGAAAGATACGAAATCTTCAATTCTTACACGTTCTGTTATCGTTTCAAAATGTTTGCAAATGGGTCTTCTTAAATGATTTTGTATTACAAAACAATCGAATGTCCTATTTAAAATGTTTCACGCCAAATGATCTATATTGAATTTCACCCTTTAATTCGTACATTCTAAATTGAAATTCAATCGTTTTGAAACAAGAAAGCGCGTTTCCAAAACAAAAACTATTCTACCATTTTGCGTTCAATTGTGTAAAAGAGATTATAACATCTCGCTCGATTACTCGCCGTGTAATGTAATTTCATTAATTTCCACGTTATTGTGTAACGCGAAATGACTAGACGCGAGTTCCAAGACGCGCGCCATATTCTTCTGCGTTTAATCGCGCGTGAGGCGAATAAAAAATAAATCCCCCTGTATTCGATTATGCTAAAGCGGGCGAGTACGAACAATTTTGCGGGGAAAATTACGGTGTACACACCGTCGCATTGTCTTCACAGTGCATTGTTTCGGTTGCTGAATTGTGGTAGTTTTAATATGCATGCGCGTATGTACCCGGTATAAGCGGGCCTGTATATATATTATATCGCAAGGACGTCTAGGAGAATAGAAATGGGGGCATTCCTTCGCGTTCTTGCACACAAGTTGCGTGATGTTCTATAATTTATAGGCCGACATTATTGGTAACGAATGTGCCCGTTAAATAACATCTTTCGCGCTATCGCTTTTGAATTCTCGCCAAACTTCATTGATTACTATTAATAATTCCCGATGACAGATTATTTACAGTCATTGTTAGTGTAACGCTGACTATTTAAGGAAGCTAGATTTTGTTTGTACGTGCGCGACCCGGATCGAGCAAGTAGATCTAACGTATATACTACTTTCATTTTAATTTGGAATGACGGTGACAAACGACGCAGATCTCGGCAGGTTACAACTGCGCGTTGCCGGTACTCGCAAAAGTTTTTCAAATTTATCAATATTTCGAGGGACATTGACGATTCGTTTTGTTCCTCTAAGGATTTTAAAAGGTCATCCATATACTGAGAAAAAAGATATACAAGAAATAACTATTTTTTGTATCAATTTGAGGATATATTGGAAAAGTCATTATTTCTACTGTTAATAATGGTAAAATTTAAAAGTCATGTAGTAAATGTTAGTAGAAATGTACTATAAATTGCTTTGATATTTTTAATAGTAAAATTTTTCACTCTTCAAAGATATCCTTAAGTGAATATAAATTGTTTTCAATTTTACTATTACTTTTTTCTCATTGTAGTTTAGAGAATAAAAATTAAATTGTACTAGTATTATTGTACAGTATACTTAAGTCAAGTATTTATATTTTGCTTTCTTTAGCTTTTAATTTTTATAAGATTTATATATATTTTTTTTTCTGTCCAAATCACGTCATCAATTAATCAGATGTCATTGATAATCAACAAATAGTAAGCTGTGTGTGGTACGTATGTGTACAAAATAATAAAACCCAAACCCTCAAAAATTAAAGCGTGAAAACTAAACTTTGCTGATATTATGATTGATGGTATTTTTATTTATGTCTACTTCCGCAGTTTCGTCACATGTATCATCAAAAAAGAATCTGCTTTTTTGTGTATAAAACGTTTCTTATGTAATTGTAATATTCATGTAATTGTAAAAAAAAAACTAATAAATATTTCAACTATTTATACATTCAATTTAAACTTGCCGTGAATTATAAATTGAAAACAAGTATTTAATTAATTATGGTTATAATTATTATTTATAATCATTCCTTTGGTGCACAGTAGATTGAAAATACTAAATTGTAATTAATAAATAAATATATATAATAATTAAATTTCACCCAATGAAAATTCATGTTTCATTTGAAAATTAAATTTCAATGAATAATATTTTTTAATTTTAAAACGATACCAACATTATTACATTTATTACAAATGTAATAAAACCTTTATTTCATTAATTTTTACTTTTTTATATAAAATGCAGCATCTGTAATACTGCAAATATAAAATTCTCAGAGTACGAATGTTCGATACAACTTAATTTAAAATTTTATTGTTAATTGAACAATGTTTGTTTTTCGTGACAATTGACGAGAGGTTTTTTTCACTTAAATAAACTTGTGTTTTGTATACGAACTACAAGATCGATCTATTATCTTTCCTGCTGCAATTGCGTTGCAGTAGGAAATTTCGGAATTTGACGATTAATAATGATTTTGACGTTATTTTTTTCCATTTGATAGAAACTTATAAAACTTCTAAAGTTATAAAACTTGTAAAATCGCTTACTTGTATTCGTACAAAAAAATCACTAAATTTAAATATCAATAAAATGATATTCGGAAATAGATATCTAGCGTGCAAATAAATGAAAAAGGAGACCTATTAATCGCTCGGAACTAATTCAAGTATCTAAGAAGTTTTATAACAGCTCAAAGTTACTTCTTCGCAAAGTACAATTTTTATAGCAAGTCTTCCCACGCTGCTCTCTTAACACAAATTCTACTCTTCGCGGGGCAATAATCGTTCCTCAATTTCCCACATTCAACAGCTAACAAATTACTTTAAAATCGTACAGTTTCGACGGTTAAATTTACGAGAACAATAACATCTTTTTTAGACGTGCAATTTATTATAAATACGTATCTCAAGTTACTCTTGATTAATTATTTGAGTATCAAATTCACTTTATTTATCCTCATTGATTCCCTAAACGCGTATAACGAATCTTAATTATTCTCATCAATTAATCCTTTATTAATAAACTCCGTTAATAAATTACCATTAAATTAATTATATTATCACGGTTTAATCAGTTTGTTCGTAATATTTTATTCGAATGAAATGAAATAGAACGCAGAAGAATTAAATTTAATGTACATATACAAGTTTTGTAAAAGAAATCACTTCATTACCACATTGATATTATAATTTTCACATTAATTGTTTTGATTTATTAACTGCAAAATCTTCGCACTAGCATTTATGTAGCAATCAATTAAATTTTCAGGTGAGATACTGCTGTGATTCATTAAGGCGATTAAAATTTCAGAAAGCAATAAGAAATTGAACAACCGAGTTTGTGGTAGATTATTTATTATTTATGGTAAAATTAATCCACTGTTTATTAATTCTAAACTTTTAAATTTTATAACAATTTTATAAATTAAACGATATAATAATATTCAATGTGATTTTTTGATGTATAAAATGAAAAATAACGGCGTATATAAGTTTCGAAATTATATAATTAAATGTTACTTAGTTATGCAAACTTTTTATTATTTTAGCATAATGAATACAAATAACAATTTAATTATTAAATGTTTGTTTGAATTTCAACGGCAAATTTGTTAAGTCAATTTATTAATTAAACAGCAATTGAAGTCGGAGAGATTATACGATATCCGATTTAATATTGCAGATTCATTAAAGAAATAATTTCACGACTTAAATTGCATTATAATAACATTCAGGAACAATTTTAATGAAAAAGTATTTAATTACTCTTTTCACTTTTTAACAAATCATATATATAAATATGCGTGAAAATAAATATATAAAAACGACTCTTTAATTATGAATTGTTCAATCTCGGTATTTTTCTGTAATGTGAGTTTTGAAGTAAAAAACCATGAATAAAAAACTACGATATAGATAGGTTCCAATAACATTTAAATTTAAATTATTTTAAATAAACAAATACAAAGATTACGTTTCAAATATTCAAAAAAGAAATATTTGTCAAACACCTGTCCAAAAATAAACATGAAATGATTAAAAATACGAAACAGTTTTCTTTTACAAATACAAAAAAAAATTCCAAAAAAATCATTATGTCCATTCATTACTAAATTAATATAACATTGTCAATAAATTATACTCGTATTATTAAACTGAATTTTAACTCAAATTAAATGAAGTCCCAAAACTTAATTAAACATTTAAATAAGTATTAATTTAACTAACCTTCCATATTTTTAATTGAAATTTCAAGAACTAAGACGTAATTAATTATTTATTCTAAATAAAAAATTAATCTTCAATAAATTAACATGAAAATACTAAATAAAATGAATTTAAGTAACAATTAATTGGTTAAAAAGTTAAAAAAAAGGAACGATTTAAGAATTAAATAATCTCTCAAATTAAATATTAATAAAAGCGCAGTCATATATATCTATTATCTAATAATATTTAACATTACTGATTCGTTTCGAAGCGACGATAATTTAACTCATTAGAATGCAACAACTTACTTCAACAATTCTTCAATTTTTCATCCCCGAGTAACTCGCGGAGTGATAAATTGAAGCGACATTTCCTAAAACAAAGTACCACAAAGATTATTTACGTCCATGTTCAATTTTACAATGTTCGCTTTAAATTTCATTTCAGTGCGAGGAGTGACGCTGACATTTACAATGAAATCCGTCACCATAAAAATCGTTCCTTTATTCCGCGATCGAACGCGCAATTGCATCAAATAACCAATCCCAGTTACTGAAATCCTTTTCAAAAAAAAAGAAAAAAAAAGAACGAAAAAATAATTTAAACCTAACTGCCCAAGATATCGATCTTTCAAATACCCTATCCACTTTATTAACAGTCCGTCCACTCAAACAATCGGAATTATTGTAAAATTACGTAGCGCGCTCGAAGGTGCATTAAATTTCGAAAATGTTCGCCAACGACGCGTCGTAAAACGAATATCCCGAAAAGGGAACTGAAATCTCCACCAAAAGGGGAGATTACAAATCAAACGTGCTTCGTAGGGGAGGGGAAGTGGCAGAAGAAATGATTCGCAGTTTAATTTACTTCCCGGAGACTTATGGTGTACAAAAGTACTTTTTGCTGCGTCAAAGTGCTCCCGGATCGACCGACGCGATAACTTTGTCCTTTAATGTCACCGACTTACGTTAATCGAAAACCCATTTTCTTCGCTCACTGCAAATGTTCAATTACTGTAACGACAAGTAATTAATTGTCCATACGTCGGCCGCACGCGGCAATAATCCACCGTCAAAATGCGCATCCTCGGCGACTCGGAGTCGTAACGTTTCGCGTTGTGCGGCAACCGGCGACCCTACTCCGCGTCGCGCCGGAGAAACTAGCCCGCGAATCGAAAGAGGGGACCGGAACTGGCTCGCCGTACGGACACCGCGAGGCGCGTCGGTATTTCCGCCGATCAAGCGGTCGGTTTCACTTTCGCCGCGTAATTTCGGAGCACCGGAAAGGACGAGCTTTGACGGGCAATCGGAACCGCTGAATCGACCGCGACCGAGGCAAGAACGCGAGGCAAAACGACGGACAAGAAGATACACATGCCTGTTTGCGGTCCGAGGTTGCACTGGCCGCGCGCACGCGAATACCGGAACCACAATGTTTCGTCCTTGTCGGCCGCGGAACTGTCGGGCAATGGCCATCAGGCTGGACCGTGTACCGCCTCGAACGGACACTTTTCGTCGAAGAATTTCGGTAGAGAATCCCGACCGCTCTTGCGACACGCGCGGCAATCTTCCAGCAGGCGCAACGTCGATAAATCCGGCACCGTTTTTCTCGCGTTTTGTTCGAAATAAATTCAATTAGGCCGCAGCCAATGAGAAAATATGATTGTTGGGAAACCCGCGCCGGGATCACGCAATCGTAGCAAATATTTATAGCGTTCGATCTGCACGCGAATGAGAATTTTAAGCCGGCCAACAATGGGCGCGAATATGGAACATTCTTTTACAACTTGATTTATTTGTGAGAAATATCGCGGCGATTCGAAAAGTGGCGGCGTTGGAATGTACGCGACGCGCGGAGCAAAGTGTATTGGGGAAAATAACGGGCGTGTCTTCGAACAAATTGAGAACCTTTGTTATTTCATTACAGATATATTTGAATTGTAGCGATCTCCCCCTCCCGGTATCGAACCTAAATTTTACACATTTTAATAAATAACAAAACTAACTTATTCGAGTTTTGAACGTTCGACCTCCGTGTTAAAAGTTAATTTCTTTCTTTTTATTATTCTTTCCACTAATTGTTTCGTTACACAGAAAATTTAAAAATATTTACAAAACTGTAATTGACTTTCTGTATATTTTTACTCGTTGTGAAAACATTGTAATTTGTAATACACACAATGAAAGGTATAGCTTTAAAGCTTTTCATTATAACAGTTTGACTTTTCGCTGTTAAATTATTTATAGTTATTAGATATATAGAAAAATATTCTAAAACTGTTACCAAAAAAAAAAAAAAAATACAGTAAAACATTTAAAAATACTTCTTATTGCTTATACTCTTCTAGATCTTCGTTATTCTAAAATATTTCTTATTGGTTTTTAATAAAATTTAAAATATTATTTATAGACAAATCTATTTATGAATAATTCAGAAACGAAACTTTTAAATAATTTAGTTTATTACGCCAGCAAAACATTTGTACTCCAAAGCCAGCAACACTTAATTGACGTGACACCTACTTTCATATTGACAACTCATTATACCACCTTTAAACTCGCAAACTACGATCCATAACATTCATCACTACCATTTGCATGGATCACTACACGTCCGGATCAATGTTAAAAAAGAAAAAAAAGGAAATAAGACCCTCTTAATTTTCAATTTCGTCAAACAAGATTTAACTTAATTTCCCAAGTTTTAATATCGAATAATCTTTTCATAAATGAAATACATATTACCAAGCGCAATACAAAATTACCGACGTATTACTAAATGAAAGCAAAAAGTGGTACGATAACGAAAAAGAAAGTTGAAAAATTTATAAGGAAAATCTTGATTAATGTAAAAAACGCTTTATACTTGCAGCATTTTTCTTTGCATTACTGCCAATATAATGTTCAATATTATTCCTGGGCAATCGTCTTTATTAAATTTTTCACGGTTGCTCGGTATGCATGAGGCTAACTTTGCCCATAATGAGAACTCAAGAAACAAAGATTGTGATGATCGTGTTTTGTTCGTCAAGTTTAAAATAACTTCGCCGTATAGTTTCCGCGCGAAGCCACGGCGCAATATTCAAAACGGGATCTTATAATAATATGACGTAATATACTCGGATATAAAACAAAAAAATCTCGCCCTCTTTAAATAACATTTTAACGCGTGCGAATTTGCAAATTTAATCACGTCACAATTAAGGATAAAAAGTGACGCCATAAAAGTGCAATAAAAAATTTCGCCGTTCTTATCCGCGTTTCATTTAAAATGAGGACAATTTGCTCGGCGTTAGCGCGATATGAAAAGTTGCGACTTTTTTCCACCGGGGGAGCAACGCGACGTCGATTAATAGCCCGCCACAATTTACATAACGAAACAACAAAAGTTTGCAAAAGAAATCGCTAGCTACGTTCCGTTCGCTCCTCTCTTACTTGTCTTTGTCTTTTGCCCCTCTCAGCGATGCATTAAGCCGCTCGATTATCTGAACGCCTCTTTGAGAGGTTCAAACTTTCGGCGCCCTTTCGCGAAAAATGGTATATTGCCTCGTTTTTTGTTTATGAATAAAGAACGCCACGGATGCGATGCGTCAGCAAACGACTCATGTAAAAAAATTTAGTATAACGCCGGTACTGATAATCGGGAAAGAGCAGACCCAGTACTGGCACACAACTCTGACTGATCTATTAAGTTTCCATAGATATTTATGATAAAATATAAAGTGAGCCAATAGTGTGTGATTAAAGTTAGTTGATCACTAATGGATAGCATAATACTGGCACTAGATTGACCCAACTATTGGTCGATTTAGTATATATATTAGGTGTACATATATTTATCTTTCTTGATAAATGAATTTTTATATCTTAACATTATTTCTCATGTAATTTCATTTACGTTCATTTATAAATAATAAATAATCAATGAGTATTTTAAGTAAAAATAAGCATGTACGTAACATTAATGCAACATGAATTTTGTATTGCATAATCCTAGATTGAAATCATAATTACTAACAAATCCCCATCAGACTGAGATGGTAAAAACAACGTCATAATATATATTTGTTGTAACATCATATTTAAATTCAATATAATTTTTATAAAGACAGTTACAGTATACATTTATTTAAAAAATATGGTAATGCAAATTCACTAATTAAGTTGTATAAATTTAATGACCAAATTAGCTCGACTACCTCGTTAAATTTTTTTCATAAATTGCCCTATTTACTACCAAAGATTTTTGTACACTGAGAAAAATGAAATAGTATATTTATCAATAAATTCTAGGGTATTGAACCTATATGTACTCTGTAGGTGTAACTGTAATAATTTATGGGAAAACTAAGTATATGTAATGCATACAGTTCTATAAACATAGAATACTATACAATGTGTATAGAAAACATTCCCAAAAATTATAAGTGATACACATACAAAGAACGTATAGGTTCAGTATTCCAGGATTTATTGCTAAATATGCTATTTATTTTTCTCGGTGTAATATCTCTAGATATACCAGTAAAAAATCACTGACATATTACCAACCTTCAACCTTTAATTTCAGTATTGGAATAGTACAAGCAAACTGTAAATTGCCAAGATCTTTACTGTGCCTCTGTTTACTGGTTGGTCTTTTATTCCAGAACTGGGCCAACGTTTGCCCAAACCTGATTGTTTGTCAATTTCTACACGAGGGACAAAAATCTATGAGAAAAACTAATTAAACACATCGTTATATACTTGAACAATACACTTCCTCCGGAAGAACGGCGATGGAGTCTTGTATGGTTCGGGCGGAAAATTTTGCCAAATGAAATTCCACTTGAAGATTGTCGAGAAATGAGTTCATAAATTATTTATTGAAATCGTGTATAAAATAGTCGTTTGCAGGCAGGGTCGACCGGGTGGGTCGTGAAAACTGGATTTATAAGGTGCGTATAATTATGCACGATGAAAAGAAACGGTTGATTAAAATGATTACTGCGTACAATGGCAAAAGTGAAACGGTCAGCGAAGAAAAATAATTGCGCCGAGCAATTGTTCCGCTGACTTTTTCGAGTCTTCGGATAAATTTAATAATATTTGTGGCCATGGGCCAGCCAACTTTATTGGCTGCATTTTCTAATAAGACGTAAAATATTTAATATAGACTGTGAGATTTCGCCACGTAACGTAGCGGAGTTTAATAATTTAATTTTTTAATCAGAGCACATTTGTATTCCGACTCCGAGAGAAACTAACAATACGTCCATTATTTTTCTCAGTGTCGATTTCAGGGCCAACGGAAAATAAAATGAAGTTAAAAATAAGAAAACAAAAATAAGTCGTGCAATATTATTGGCCTACATCGATCAATTCACACCGGCAATAATAATTTTAAAATAAAGTTACACTGAGAGGAAAGCAGTACCAAGTGTTATAAACTGATCCGTTTAATCACAATTTAAATAATAATATACGAATACACCCGACAAATACAAAAAATTGATACTTATTATAGTAAAATTTATAAGAATATTAATGTTATAGTTAACAAGAAACTGATGTATTAAATATTTCTATGTTGACTTCTACAATTTTTCTTATGTTCAAATGAAAAAATTTATTTATTAATGAAATAACATTAATTGCCTTTCATTTCTCGTATTTCCATGAAAATAAACAGACAATCATTAGAATGTATTATTCGAAAATGCAAAATATTCCTTGAAATCTCTAAGAGGAAGAAGATACACAAAAGCTTTGTATCTACTAATAATAAAAGCATGTAACCCAATAAAATGTTATACTGGATGTGTAACACACATTCTGTTCAAGTGAAAAGATGCTCTAACTTGTGCTCAGGCTCAATAAATCCCTAATGCACAATACTCGTTCGATTTCACTATCGTTTCGCTAGCTGAAAAATTTTTCAATATTGCTGAAACATAAAACCTATAATTCATATATTATCGCCTTTTCTATCGACCTGTGCAAAGGGTGCGAAATTACAATCAAAATTACCATGCTTTGCAATATTTTCCAATCGAACTATATTAATAGATTAACTATGAACAAAATTCGCTTGATCGAGAGCAAAAAATAATTTACACAGTTCAATTATTAAAATCTCTTCCTGCGAGCAACAAAGTGTATTTTAAAATAAAAATGGGTAATATCAAGTTTGAAGAATTCCAATATTTTACAAATTAACGAGGCAGAATGTATTGCGCAATAACGACATCATTATGAGAGCTATTATTTGTTCGATAATTTCGTTCGTAAAATATCGTCAGACTGTCTTTAAATGTAGTAAAGTGTAAAAAAAAAAGTGTAAAAATGCTCATACCGCGTTGCAGTATCCTTTTTCATTTCCTCCCACAGTTCTCACAATTGGTCTTAGATTTTTTTTCTTTTCTTTTGCAATAAAGTGTAATACTACTTCCGCACATTATGAATAATCGCAAACTTTCGGATGTATCTCAAATTCCAAATCCACACAAATTCCTAAACTATTGATAAACCGCATTAAAGAAGAGAAAACCGAAACAGTTCTTTTAACTGGATGGATAAAGTGAATTTATTTAAATTTTCTTTAAAATTTAAACCCATAAGTTTTACGTATTAAGTGATCATATATATTATAGTTTTAAAAAAATTACTGATTTATATCATAATTTTAATGTTGTCATATGAAAAATAGAAATACATTAGACATTTAACAAAAAATATTATGCCTGTCTTTATCATTTATTCAAATTCTTTGCAAAGTAATTAACCAAATGAAAATGAAATTAATAAGACAACCCGAAAAATTTCGATGAATTTTAAGATATTATATTTATTAAAGTGAAAATAAATAGTTTCAAGTTCCTCTGAATTATTTTAACTTTGTTCTTGATAGCAAAATCTCCAGGATCACTTTAAATTATAATTTCCAGAGAAATAATAATTCGACCCTCGATGTTAGATTATGCCAAAAACTTTGAAATCAAAATGTTATTTGGTTGTTATGAAAATCATAAAATGAAACTAAACAATCGAATATTCTTATGTCGCACAAAGTGTTATTCTGCCTCGTAGTTCACTAGAGCTTTTGATCATAAAACTAAATTAATCTGGGTACGGCATCTCTCAGAGGCAATCACAAAGAATACGATTTGCTAGGAATAGGGTTCGTTAGAACTTTATTTATTACCTTTGTTGAACTCAAAAATGATTGTCGAGGTATCGAGTTAGCGCGTCAAAAAAAGTATCGGAATAGAAATTCTCCAATTGGGCAATAACGTAAAGATAGGTGAATAATTTAATAAAATATTACTAAACAGTTCAGTAATTTTTAAATAATGTAATACTTTAAAACCCATAATTTTGTTATCGGTTACTACAAAGAAGTTGAGAAATTACAACACTTTAGCACGTAAAGAGAAAATAAATGATTTCAAGTCTGTAGTGTGAGTTGAATGTGAGGGGCTAACTAACATAACCACTATGGCAGTATAACATTATCATAATTTAATTTAAATTAATTTAATTGAATAATGAATGTATATTATGTCTTAACTTGACATTTCTCTAATTCCGCGCAAAAAATTATGAATTAATATTATATTTCAACCTCATTAATATTATATTTCAACATGGTATTATCATTATTCCTCGAAAAAATTCTGATTATATCATATCATATCATATGACGTGGACATGACATAATAATAACGTGATATTATTTGTTATGTCCTAAAACAATGTAAACATGGCGTGATCATAACTTAACGATGACTTGATTATGATCAAAATATTATCAGACATGTTATCATTTTTCAGATTAGGTTTAGATATATATGTTGACTTAACATTTTATTTAACAAAAATTAATATAACTAGAATAACAACTCTATATATAAATATATTTTTCATAAGAATTCTACAATTATTGATTTTAAAATATCTTGTCTCAGTAGTTTTTGGATGTACAAAATATTATTACATGATATCTAACGTTATCAGAAATTATCTATCGTCGTTTTCGCTCTAATTATTGTTTTCAATGAAAACAAAAGGCGAAGTTTGGTTCCTAAAATGTCCTACAATAAGATAATTGTCCATCTTTGAAATATTCTTCGTTTCATTGTTAATTACAAAAGACAGATTACCCACTTTAGATTAGCCTTTTCGTTGAGCATTTCACAGGCGAAAAACAATTTCATTAATTTAACCATATAATCCTATTATTTCATCAGTATAATAATTTTGTTAATTCAACAAAATAATCTTACAATTTGATAGATTTGTTTTGTTCCTTAAACAGTTTACTTGAATCAATACCATCATCCCGCTAATTTAATAAAATATTTCGTTTGTTCGATATAAAGTTTTACTAAATCAACCGAATGTTGATGACCAAATCAATTTATATAATTTAATGCTTCTTTGCGCGTACGCCCCACTTTTCAGTTATTTATCTGTGCCATCCATTTTCCAACTTGGGAATTTTAGTTCAACATCAAAATAAAGGGAGGGGGGAGGGGGGCGAACAAGTTTGCAACCTCCGTCCGTCAAATTAACGTCACGAATATTGTTCTTCTAATTGATAACAGCTATAACACATTTAATCCACGCCTGATTTATGTCCAGCTACTGTACGGTCCATATGCGTTCCCCATCCAATCCCATATCTTATCTGCATCTATTTTATACTTAAAACAATAAAACTAAAACTGCTCCGTTTTGACCCTACAAAATGACCTTGTAATCTTTTTTTGTAATTTGAGGACATAGTGGATAAAGGCAAAAAGTTACAATAAAGAATTATAAACTGTGGTCATAAAACACGTAAATATTATGATTTTTCACTTTATTCTTACAAATGTTTGAATACATTGTACTTTTTGCAACCTTGTCCACCATGTTCTTAAATTACAACGGAAAATTACAATTTTTTCAGAATTTTTCTCTCAGTGTAACTTTTACCTTATGGCAAATTGCTTTAAGTACGTAAAGTTACAACAATATTCCGATAGTTATTTCAAAAATAATATATACACGTACGGTACACAAGAATCGTCCAATAATTATTTACAAATAATCTGCAGCTTAGCAAATAAAATTTAAATCAATTAAATCCTCTATTTTCCCCCGAACGTCAATATTGAGCCAGATAAAATTCGCGATTCATTTCAATGGTTTATTAACTACCAGTTAACCGTTTTCCGCGTTGAACCGTAGCGTTTTATGATTCCGCAGTAAAACGCACGGCGAGGCGTGCCGTTACATAAAAATAATAAATACATTTGCGTTGAAAAAATATTTATTTGTTATAAAATTGGAGCGCTTTTATACTTTATGCCGTTAAACGAACGAGAGCCGTATTAAGCGAATAACGATTAAGTAATGATTGAACGGCGCGTGTACGAAACGATGAATTTAAATTTATCCTAAAAGGATTACATTTAAAGCAAATTATTAATCATCTTTATCCGTGACTACGTCTCGAAAAAAAAAAAACAAGAAAGAAGGAAGGCGAAAAAAAACAGAGTGAAAAAATTACGTCAGCCCCCAAGACATTTTTCAGGGCAAGTAAAACTCGTTATCGAAATGTTGAAAAATCAAAACGAAAGCTCGACGCGGGATTTATTCAGAATAAATCGTCTCGTCCGGCCACAGATTGGGCTTTTAGTTGATCCCAGATTTCAGGGTGTATAACAGCGAACCATTTATTTGCCCCCGTATCGGCGGCCTCTCCCGGATCCTCATTTCCCAAATCACGAAACTTTCCTCGCCTCGTCAAATTTGACTTCCCCCCCCCCCCCCCCTCCCCCCACTTT
>JABFPN010001511.1:0-28481 GCA_022817305.1 Leptoteleia sp. ZL-2020 | reverse complement strand
ATAGTAATAAAACAAAATATTTAATAGATGAATTCCCTATATATGAGGAAAATGTATTCCACTGAATGCGCGTCTGATAGAAACGCTGCCTTAAATTAGGTTAGGTTAGGTTAGGTAAACTGTCATGTGTCAAATGTTGTTAGTACATTTTATTTATACTACTCTGGGAGATTCATCCAAATGAAATCTATTAAACGAGTCTGGTTGCGGTATCTATACTGATTTAGGTGTTCCGAATATTACCATACTGTTTATATAGTGCATATAAACATTTAGGTGTGCTCTTGAAACTATTTTTTCCGTGATTAAAAGTACAGGTGTTTGTCGGTAAAGTATAAAATTTTTAACAACGCGCTTGTGATGATTTTTTTAAATACTTTTAAGTATATAATTTCTTTGATCCCGATCGCAGCGGGTGCTTTATTATCGATCGCCTGCGACTTTTGGACTGCGATCGGCTAGATGGCACGTGTCCAGGAGTTACGCAATGTGTCCTAACAAGCCTTATTCGATTATTTCTCTGCGCAAACAATTGGTGCGACTGTTCGCACACGCTCACCGATAAAAGTTGTTCAACGGGATGACGATGACAAGCGTCTGCCAACGGAAATAGCCCGGGTTACTTGACAGCCGGGATTATGAATTTCACAGTCGACGAGCATTGGTCGCGGATTAAACTCGCGCGGGTTATTTTTATTCGGGACACGTAATTCGGGATAAATTGAAGTTGCGAGCCGCGATGACAAACGGTCGCCTGAGACGTTCCTCTGATTCGTTATTTCTTAATGAAACGTTTTGCCACCGCGGCGTTTGCAATTTCGCACGTTTCAGAAATTATTACAATCCCCCTCCCCCCCAATTTACTATAAATTGTTCATTTTTATTTGAAAAAAAGTAACTTATGCAAGTTCATAGTTAATTTAAAATAAAGATTAATATTTTTTTAAAAAAGATCATGCTAAATATCATCCAAGTAGAAATTGCCGACACTGACAAATGGCCCAGACTTGAGCCAGTACTGGTAATGGGCCAGTACTGGGTCGTATTGTAATTTCTACTTGGGCAATTATGGTTCATATATGTTTTAACAATGTCATATAAGAAAATGAAAAATTCGTATATGTTTTTTCTTAATTCATACACGGCCGTATACGGCCATATGTGGTTGATATATGGTAACAACTGATTTTTCAGCAAAGATTGCACATTTTAATAACAGCAAAACTGATTATCGCGCGAAACAACGGCGATTAATTTACTCTTATATTTCGCCCGGTGGCATTTTGACGAATCGAATGGCACAGAGTTTTTCTTTATTAATATGTTTGTTTGCTCGACCAGTTTCGCCTTTTGCCATTTCTTTTTTTTTTTTTTATTTTTATACCACGGCACGTGACCATGACGTCAGAATAATTTAATCGTCGCGAAATAAAAATTACCGTCGCGTTGCAACGCGAAAAAAAAGGGAATCAATTCCATAATTGCAACAAATGCAACATAGTTATCGTTCGGCGGCCTGCGACAAAATTACCATTAATTTCGTATCAAGTGAATTTCGATGCTCGAAACTTGAGACGTTGAGTGGAGCTCGTAGAAAATTTCGTACGCGGCATGAATCATAATTCGCATAATGGAGCAATAATATTTTGATTGCAACGAAATGATCGCAGCGGCGCTGACCGTGATCTACTTAACAAAAGAGAGCGCCAGTTCATTAACTGCGCGAAGACGAGTTGAGTCGCGTTTAATGAACCGAGAAGGAGGGTTACGTTAAACCAACAAAATAATTTTATTCCATTGAACCGGCCAAATTTGTTTGTTCAGTTCATATTTAATATTGTTTAATTTTGGTCGAGTCGGCGAGTAATTTTGTTTTATTAACAAACTAATGAATTTGCGGGCAAGACATTTTGAACGTAACAATTTTCGGAATGGGAATTATGAATGTTTAATTAATAACGAATTTGTTGAATTGCATAACTTTGAAGTTTATTTAAATTAACTAGAGTAATGTTGTAATAACGGCAATTAATTTGAATAATAATATGATTATAATTTATTTATTGAATGTTTAAGTTGGATTAAATGAAATTTAATAATATTCTCGTGAGGTGCAATATTGTTTTTGTTTTAATAAAAGCACTTTAATGTACGTCAAATGAATAGTTGTATAAGTAACAAGTATTTTGTTAATAATACTTTGAACCAATAAATTAATGGAAAGTATTTATTAATTACTAAATAAGTAAGTCATTTGTTACTTAGACAAATTTATTTAATAAACATAAAGCAATTAAATAAAATCATCATAAGAATATTATGTGATAATGAACAACCAATGTATCGGCAGTTCTGAAATTACCTTTTTATTTTTACTTTGAACACAATATTTTTGAAATTGTCAGACTGTTTATATTGAATCAATGTATTGATTTGCCACGATAAGGAAATATATTGTGTACACATAACCACGTTATTTGGTATTGATTAAAAAATTACGCTAAATCAACAGTGCGAGTCATCCAAGAATTTCGCTTAATTCTCTATTGACTTTGCTGTTAATAAATTTGAAAAAAAAAGAAAAAACTGTATTCTTTTAATGAAAAGATAAAAGCATAAATACCAGTCGTTGAACGTTCCGCTAATAGAAAAAAAAGACATAATGTATTATCAGACTTTTTATCACCTGACTACTGCAAGTGCGGAACAGCTGTTATTACAGAAGCGACGGCTTGTCTGTCATCAGTACTTTTGTAAAAAGACGTGTTTACGCCGAGCGATATGCCGTCGCACTTTTTGAAACTCAATGTGCGTATTTCAAAGGGAGATAGTTGTTATTCAATACGCGGAAAACAAATATTATCTTTAAACCGCAGAAGCGTGTGATCTCAAAAAGAGACGAGACCAATTTCATTTAGAAAAAAAAAAAAAAAAGAGTTAAAATACCGCCGTGTCAAAGTTCAACGCGTTCAAAGCCGATAATTTTTGTTACATTTCTTCACCTTGTCCTTTCGTTAAAGGAAAAGGGATAAATAAGAATTTTCCAATCATTCCTGTGCATCGTATATTTTACTTTTTATTATACATTATTTAAATGTTAGAAATTCTATTAATGTATTTTACTTATCGATATACAATTCTATTAATTTTTTATTCTACTTACAAATTTTGAATTAATAGATTTCTTGTACGTAGTTAAAAAGTACTTTAGTATCTATTAATTATTATTACATTATTTTATTTATTTATTATAATTACATAGTAAGTTATAATTTGTTTTTTTATATATATAATAATATACATAAATCACCTGAAAATGTTACATTAAAAGAAAGAAAAACGTCGTCGTTAATACTTTGTATGGAAAATTCATCAATAACAGTTTGATAGCTCCGATAATAAATGATAATTAATGGCAAGTGATAGAGTGCGAGCATGATTGAGTCGGTAACACGGGTGAAATAACTTGCGCGGTGTGCAATATTAATAAGCGCCGCTTGAATTTCACGAGGATCAGTAACATGTTAGTTGGCACATCCGAAAATAGTTAATCGTTGACGTCAAAAGTGCAACTTATGCACATGCATGGCACATCACGCCAATCGTTGCAGCACTGCCAAGTTTTTAACTGATCGAATCTATTTACACGGCGCGTTAAGCTTAAACTCTTACACGAACGAGCAATTTCATTCTTCGAGCTTTTTCTCTTTTTTTTTTAAATGCTGAAAATTCGTTTAGAAAGCCATCAAATAGAAACTGAATTACAGGGTTTTGATCGTCATATTAAAGTAGAAGATGATTTCTTATTCGCCTTAATAGATTTTCTATTGTTTCGAGTAATTAATTTATTAGAATTGCAATCATTTAAAATGATTGTTACATGAACTCATTTATTATACTTTTTGTTTGCCAAATTAATATAAAACACATGGAAAGAAAAGGTTGGTTAAATATTGTAAATTTTACAGGAATAGAATTCGATATCCCACAGTCACCAGTCACGCACCTTCCCACCATTCTATGCCGCCGCTTGAAATCATATTAATTTTTGCCAAACTTTAATGTGAATACAAAGGGCCATGGGGTGGGTTTAAAGGGTGCGACTGTTGACTAGGAGAACAGGCCCTATTCCACGATAAAAACAATGTTTTTTATTTTTATATAATACTTCATATTTCAAGAAACACTACACATGCACGCATATCTCCGAGTCATTATAAAATACAGTAACAACTACTAATAAATTTCTCACAGTGTATCACTATTCACAGCAGCTTATTTCAGTTTACAAACTTTAAATTACACTCGACATTGTAGACTATCATAATTCATTTCTTTATCAAAAATACAATCAAAACACAAGAAGCTAAACAATGACTTAACTTCCTCATTGATCGTTCGTTATCATTGAAGCGTGAAGTCATTCTCCGTTGACTCGTTGAATAATTGATCATTCTTCTTCTCGTATTATTTTTCATTCGATGTATTCTTGTTTACGAAACAATTATCAAAGAAATTGTTTTTTTTTTAATGATCGTTCGTGTGCGCGATCGCAATGGTGGGAGAAGGGTCTCGCAATTTCTATTCGTATTGAACTGAAATAGAAAACGTTTACCGGATGACGTCAGGGGCGAAAAAGTGGCCCTAAGTTCGAGAAGCGTTAGGTATCTGCATCTGGAAGGAACTCCAGCGAACCGGTTCCGGACGCAACTGCTGTAAGTGCAGAAGCGGCGGATGCCGGCCGTATTAATTTGAGTTTAAATTGCCAACACGTTTCCACTTAAAATCCACGCTTCTTCTCCCCGCAATTAAAGGTCTCGTTCTTAAACGTTGAATTTCGTAATACAGTTTTTTCATGCAAATCGATCCAATTGATCCGGTCTGTTTTTTCGGCAGTTTCATAATATATATTTCACTTAGTTTTCGGGGTTTTAAATTCAATAAAAATTAAAGAAAAAATAATACAATTTTTATCATAATACTTATAAATTATTTATACAATATTCGGTTGATTATTTTTAATAAAATAATATATATAAACGATAATGTTTGATTATTTATCTTTATAGACTTTATTCCCACAGTTTTTGCACAGAGTTATCTGTAACAATCTGTGGTTATTTGTGATTAAAGTCTGCGAATTTTAAGATACAAAACTTTTTTTTACGCGGGGTACTTGTTAAATAGCAAATTAAATGTTAAATTTGTACTAAACATTTTCGACTCAGTTGAAAACGCCGTTCGCTATCCTCGTCGAAACAAAAACTATCCGTCCAAACTTTTATAGTTTGTACACCTGTAAAATGTAGCCCCGATGTTTAGTTTGCCTCGATCATAAAAAAATCACAACCGCCTCAAACGTCATTAAATCGATTCAGCTTTATATTTTGTTTGCAAAATGGGTCCAATAAAACTGCAATGAAAACAATCCTTTTTTTATTTATAAACCGCGATTCGCGTCGTAAAAACGTAAAATACGTTAACAAATGGTTAATTAAATTTGAAATTCGGTGGTTTTCGCTTATAACAATAAAATTATAATTTCCTTTCAAAAATAAAAGTGTGGCCATAAGAAATATTAATTTGTTTTTTTTTTTACTCATATTTTTTAAAATACTATACCATATTATAAAGTTTATTATAAATAAACTTATCCTCAAGTGCTTATAAAATAGAGTAGCAATTACACTAAGAAAAATGTCATCTGATTAATTTTCGTGATAATTAGAATTCTGGTTGAATTAACCATTTTATAGTGATTGAATTAACTTTGTTATGGTAACTAAACATATGGTTAATACTGCTATTTTCTCAGTTAACTAATAAATTTCTCTCGGTGTACTTATTAGATTTCTTTTTGAGTCACTAGAAATGATCATTCCAGCTTCTTACATAATATTCTTTTAGTGTAAAAAGATTTTATAACAGTGCATCAGACACATTTAACTTAATACCTCGAGTACAAGAATAAATTGTATAATTATATTTTACATGCATTATACATTTGACGTTTCGATAAAACGTTATTGTTAGATGACCATTTGCAACGATAAAATCCTCTTGTAGTCTTAATATAGTTGCATTAACATTGTAAATTAGAATTCATTTGGAGAATATTAATATTAATTACATTAAAATTCATCGCAAGGAACGTAAATGTAAACATTTATTATGCATTTTAAATTGGTTAAAAAGAAATTTATTCTGCATATTAATAATATTATTAAACGTTTTATACATTAAATATTTTCTCGACAAATAAATCTGTACTTTTCTTATTGATGCACATTTCTTATTAGATTCTACGTGTTATCGCCTGTCTTTCGCATTTTATCGAATTTGATGAATAATATTATTTACAAGAGGAACGTTCCGACCATTCGAATGTTTCCTTTCTTTCAGTTTATTTTCATAACTGTTTATTATTATTTAAAATACCAAATTTTAGAACAATCGTAATTAAGATGTGATTTCTGATAAAAACAAGAAAGAAAAAATTATCAGTCTATTATTATACCAAAACAATTAAATGATCACGCTGTTGACAAACACTAATACTGGATTCACTTAAAGATTAAAGTGCAGGAGGCATAAGAATTGCATAATAAAGGAAGAAATTTGAATTAGAAATATATTTGGTGAACGGTGAAAGAAAAGTAGAATTCGATTATGTTAATTTAATGAGTACAGGGTTTCTTTTTTCAAATAGAACGTTTGATAGGAAAAAACTCGTTTTCTTCCATTAGCACTAATAAATGGAATTGTATACTGGAAATTGCCTTCTTATTAAATGGCAATTTATTTGAAGTACGGCAAACGATAACAATAACTTTTATTTCATAACGCGCAACTTGTTTTGCGACCAAGATGCAAACAGTTGCATTGTAAAACTGTTATCAAAAGAAGTAATTATCGCACCGATTCGAATTGTCGATCGATTTATGGAATTTGCGACCAGTAAGAGGGGGTGTGTGACGAAAAACACAAAAGAGGCTTTTATTGTCGAAATTTCGCGGAGTCTCAAGGTGAATTTTGATTGTTAATCACAATTACGGATTATTAATTATGCATTTCGAATAAAAGACCTGTTGTAAAAACTACGCGAACAAAACTGGGAAAACAATATATTAAAAAATATTTGTTATTTGTATTTTTCAATGTCTCAAGGTAAATGTCAATCTCAGATAAATGGTTCATTTCTTTTTACGTTGTAAATTGCCAAATACGCCATTTCATATTAGAAATGACACATTCAAGAAACTTGTATTCAGATTTTGTATGAATTTATAGTAAATTGTAAACAGCTTGTAAAGCTTTTTTTATTACACATTGTCTTTGTATACATTTTTTATTATTTTTATTATATTATATTTAATTACAAATAAACGAGAATACATTTTTAATACTGCCAATTAAACTTTAATTGATAATAAAACATACAGAATAATGACGGATTTTTATTGTGATTTCATTTAAATTTCAAGTTTATTCAGATATGCTAAGAATAATATATTTTTAGAAGAAAACATAACTGTTACATGTATAATATATTGAAGCAAAATAAAATGCATCATTCTAAAATACAAATAATGTGACTTGAGGAACACGATTTATTGATACAAGAAAGATTTGCGTCGAGTAAAAGAATGATTCTGACATAAGTATGTTGTATGATATTTACAAAAGTACTTTAAATATAAAATAATTTAAAATTTGTAAAATAAAATCTACTAAATATAAATTTAAAACATAATATTCACTGTGTATAATGTGAAATAAGAATGTAAAATACCACCGATTTTCCCGTTAAATTTCGTGGAAAAGTTTGTTCGAGACGAAAAAAAATGTTTTTCTTGTCCATACGCGTCGGAATTGTCAATAAAAAAAGTAACCCATACACATTTTATGAAAATTTATACTATTGCAATGAAATTTCATTTTTTATGATTTATTATGACAATAGTGTATGTTTAAATTTATTATGTGATGTTTAAATTTATTATGAAATACCAAAATAAGAAATCTCAATGTATCCACTTCAGTAACACACGGATTTTTCCATGACGAACGACAAATTTCGTAAATATGTAACAATGGAATTTTCCGTACTTTATTCTGTTTTCTTCACCGCGTACTTTTAAAAATATTTTCTTTTCTTTCTATTGCTTTAAATTTCAGTATTATCTACATTAATTTTTAAAAAGATTAAACATTAAATTTGAAAAAGAGAAAGCAAATTTAACTCAACAATTGGAAAATTTCCATCTAAAATGTTTATAAATAAAAATATTTAATTGAAAAAAATGCCTGGTAAAATTCTCGAAATAGACAAAATAACAGGCGGCAAAAAAAATAGTCGAGATCAGCTCTGTTGGATGGCAATTTTTTAGTAAAAGTGATGAACGACGCGTGCCTCGATTAGAGGCGCAAAACCTTTCTCGTCCCACCAGTCACCTCATAGTCCACTGTACGGCGCGCCGCGGCTCGGATATAGACACGGTTCGACCGGCAACCGGCGCAGTCGACTCTTTAACTGTTTCGGTGCGCAAAGAGAACCCCGCGGTTGCGGTAAACTTTTCTTTTATCGAAGAACAGACATGCTGACGAAATAACAATAAAAATTTAATAATAAAATATTAATAATAAAAAGAGGAACTCAAGGAGGGTATAAATAGCGACGAGGAAATTACGGTAGTGAAGAACGTGCGATTTGGTGAACGCGCGTACAGTGACAGTCAAGTGAGCGAAGTAAATGAGTGCCGATCAACCGCCAGACTTTCTCGGAGTCGTCTCCGTGATAAAAAAGCGACCGATTCGGAGCCATAAATGTTTCATCGGGACATCGGCTGCTTCGTGCTGGTGCCGGTGACGCGCTATTGGAGAAGAAAGCTGGTTTTCATGATTACATGAGCTGTTGTGAGTACTATGCATACGTGCAACATTGTGACGTACGTGCGTTTAACGCGACACGCCGACTTTCCAGGCGCAACGCGAGACCGCCGTTTTCCGCTCCGTGATCGAGAAAAGCGTGTGCACGTACCACGCGAGGAATTTCCGCGCGTTCGATGACCGATTTCGTCCGCGATAACTGCGGTCAATTTAGAACATTTTAGCCGGTACAAACCTTTCTTCCGTCTTCTTCGTCTTAACTCGATTTATTTGCCCATTTGTTCGATTCTGATTTTCTTTTTTTCAACGAAAAATACGTTCATTTAAAATTATTTTTAATCGACTCTTAATGTTCTACCACTATGTTGGAAGACACAGGAGCGATAAATGAATGTTGTTTTCCTAATTTTTAGCTTCGTTTTTACTATGTAATTATTTTAATATTATATGTATTATTATTACATGGTTTTTAATAATCTTACTTTCTAATAAACTTAGACACTTTTTATCTTCAATTTGCAATAACGCCTATAAATATGTTGATCTTTTGATATTGAATAATACTATTGATAAATGTTTAACGGTTGGGGTTTCGCGTACTATTTTTATCTAATAAAGTTGTAACTTGTAAAAGAGGTTTATTTTAATACCAAGAGGATGCAGTTAAGTTTGATAGCAACACATGTTCTTATTGAAGATTGTTCATGTTATTGATTAATATTAAGTAATATCAGCATTGATACAACAAACTTATAGATAGAATTAAACTAATTATAAACTAGTGAAAAAAAATACTATTAATTTTTATTAAAATAATTTACACCACTTGCCATTTAAATCGTTTGTTAAAACGTGAACTTGAGCTGATCTTTATTAAACGTTATCAAAAAGGTGAAAGACCCTGAAACTGATATTATAAAACGATGAATCAACTATTCACGATCTGATAAAAAATATAAATAGCATGGCGTGTTGTTATTAATAAGTAATATGTGCTAAACAGAATGTCACTAAACAACTTTATATTTAAAAATTCCGAATGAAGTTTTTTTTAAGTATTTAATTTATATATATTTAATGATGCGCATTAAGATTGCAGTACAAATAGAATTTTGTTCGTAGTTGCTTGTATATTTTATAATAACTCAGGGATTTTAACATTTATAAAATACTTTTTAAATAATGTTTCCCAGTACACTGAGAATCAAGTTGAGATAAAAATTATTATACTGTATCTCAAAATGGGGACAAATGACATCTTCTTGTCATACTTAACATGCAGTTTAAAAGATGTTCGTGCCAGTAATGGAGTGATAACACTGGGCCAGTACCATATAACTAAACATACCAGTTGTTCTATACACTGCCAGTAATCATCCAACGTTGGTCTTGTATTTTAAATCACCAGTTTTTTTTTTTAAATCACCAGTACTGACATGATATATAATGAAAGTTAATATAAAATATAATAGTAATTACTGATAAAATTCTCTCAGTGTATATCTAATTTGGCCTCAATTAAAAACTTATTATATCTTTTGTAATTTTTTAACGTAACAAATAATGGGCGTGAAAACAAATTTTTATATCAATTCTATCACCGTACAACCTAACACTTGGTAAATACATAATAATTTAAAGTTACGTGAACTAATGTTTCTTCATATATAATAAATGATATTCAAATAATTCAACTATTTATCTTTTAATATTCGATCAAATATTCATTTCTTGTTGTAATCTCCCGTTTGATAAAAGTACTGATAACATTTAAAGTCACATACATTCTCGAAATTTATATAAAATTACAATAATTATCAGTGGCCTCAAACAAGTATTCTTACATAATATTGTTTAGAACAATATAAACATATTTTGATGGAAAACAATTTTTTCCATTTTCGCAGAAATAATTTCGTGCGGTTATTCAGTAACTAATATTTTAGTTCAAGTTCGAAAAGAATATCAGATTCCGAAACATGAGACATGGACAAAATTAATAAAAATGCAATACTCGTACTCACTTTATTATTAAATGTATAAAACAAAATTCAGTTACACATCCGAATGCCAATATTTTAAAATTTTCATGTATGAAATATTTATGTCAGAACTATTATTTAAACAAATTTTGTATGTAACTAATAATTACACTTTCTGCGTTGAAATAAATCGTATAATTAAAAGTGGCATAAATAAACAATCAAGACACAATTTTGCACACATAAATAATAATGAATATTTAAAAACGGCGTCCCAATATAATGGTAAAGGCTGCTTGGTGAACGTCAGAACACAAGTTCGATACCTCGCCTAGTGGCATTGTTTTTTCACAACTAATAATTGTTTTTTTGACCTGACTTGTACGACAAGTCAGAAGACCTCAAATACATTAAGTATTCTGAGGTAAGGTTTTTTCCCTCGCGGCTTTCCCTTTCTTATAAGTTTAGGCTTGGAAAAATGTGGAAAGCTCGTAATAGGGTAAAAAGGTATATGATAAGGGAAGGGATTAGATTCCTAATAAGTGAAACTCAACCGCCAAGAGGGACGAATGTTAAAGAGGGGTGGGGGAAAATTAATGGATATGTAATAGCACTTTGTAAACATGATATAAATAAGATTCATTAGATTTTTAATCAGTCAAGTGATTGATACTAACTTGGACAGTTATCAATGAACAAGCTAATTCAAATTGTACAAGATTCTTGTAAGTAAAGATCACATTGAATTTCAATATTAAAGTAAAATATTAATACTCAATTATTTATTTAAATAAAATATTGTACAAAATTATTCAGAGTTGAGAATGTTAAATGTGTGCATAATTTATATAACTATTTGACTTGTAGAATTAATTCATTTTATTCTTTTATGTAAAAACAATTTGTTACAACAGAAAGTCAACTGTACCATTTGTACTCATTTGACTTTCAAATTAACAACAACAAACGACAGCGTGGCTGTGAACTATAAATAAATTCACGATGATATATGGCAAAGCAAATTCAAGCCTATATTTGAATAATACGGTTTCCTTATTTTTACATAATTGTTATGATGTCCGTACAGATAATGAAAATGTACTTGTAAATATAATGATCTTTTGTTCTCACTTTTTGTTTGGCGAAAAAGTCATTAATCTTTTCGCAATAACTAATTAAAATATTCTTTTTAATTACTCGCTATTGTGGTAGGTCAGTATTCATACATCCATTTATGATACTAATTTCAAATATTCCAAGAAGCTTCTGTGAAAAAATAAATGCAAAAATACGTATCATTTGCACAATATATTACTTCCTTGGCATAATTCCAACTTTAAATTCAAATTACCATTCGTATATTATAAAAACTATAAACATAAAGAAAGGATCAAGCAAAAATGGAACAATTTTTTTATAATAGAATTACTTTCTTTATTTAAAATTGTGATTAAACAAATTTTTCCTCTTATTTAAATGCTTAAGCTGATTTACAGAAATATATATATATATATATATATATATATATATATATATATACACAAATACTTTTTTAAATTCAATTAAGTTTCCTTGTATTTTTATTATTATAATTATTATTGGTAAACGTAAAGGAAATTATAAAGTTTATTTCATTTGAATGAAATGCACGGATTTTATTTAATGCATCGACGTAAACCATTGAAACTTAAATTACTTTGTATGATATATAGGACACATTTAATTAATTCAGCAATGACGACACCCGACTTCTTGCGATTCATAATTTTAAACGAAATGAAATACAGTTTAAACAGCAAATTTAACACCCACTTACAGAATCGCATTGAAACATTTTAGTATACAAATTACAAACAACTAAAATTTATATCTTTTCATATAAAATAATACTTTTATGACACAAACAAAATAATTTTACAATTTTCCAAACATGTTTTCACAGCCATTAAATATATATAAAAACAAATTGATTTTTAAAAAAGTTGAAGTGTCAATTGAACGATCATTTTGATCTTTTTTTAACTTCAATTGAATAGCTGTTCGAATCTTGTGCGCACAAATAATTAAATATCAAGTTAGACCCGATTTGAATAAGCGTCCATCAGTTTATCCTTTCGATTAATTGATTTGGAAAATTTTCGAAAATGCGACGTTTCTTTCTGTTACAATAGAAGAAAAATAATATTCTTATCAGTAATATTCCGTTTAATGTTTATGTTTTTATATTATTTGACCTCGGTATTTCTTATGCAATTGATTTAATTTTAGAATAGATTACCTGATATAAAAACTAATAAATAAGATATGGTTTTCAAATTAGAAGATAGAAATCATGCGAGCTATAGAAGTTTGATGATAATTATGAAACGTAGTAAGTGAATAGGTTAAAGATAACATTGTCAACAAAAGTTGTGGATATATATATGATGTCGATTAAAGATGACCAAAATAAATGCCTGGTTGAATTAAAAAGAAACAAAAATAGTGTTACCTCACAAGAAGGAGATGTAAATAGACTTACGAGACATATCGACACCGTAAATTTTGCTTTACCGTGTGCTATACCAATCAATACAATTAGAGATAATCAACGTGATTCCGTCTGTTACACAACATATTTTCCTTGAAAAGATACCTTGCACCTTATCGTGCCAATTATCAACTTGTTTATCTTGCTTCTTGTCTAGTGATTACTCATTTTCCTAATTTTCATACTGAAAATTGCTAACAGTAATACTTCACTTTTTTATTATTATTATTTAATTACTTTAATCAAGTCTTTTAATTATTTTAATTAATTTACTATTTTTTCAGCGTTTTTCAAAAATTTTCAACTTTCTTCTCCGCAAAGGTTATTATGTTAGAAGAAACTATTAACATTTACCAAATATATATCAATTTATCAGAATTACTAATCCCCTGGTCATTTTATCATTAATTATGTTTCGTAAATCATTATAGTTGATCGAACTGTTTCTTGGACTTTTATACTGTTATACAATGCAGTAAGAATGCAGTGAATTATAATGACAAGAACGTGTTAAGCATAAGAAATCGCGACGTTATTCTAAACAGCGATGCTGGCGATATGCGGAAATTAAATGGTCAATGTCTTTGTTGCAGCACCAACGATTCCACGGTGAACGGCAAAATTTCGAGCATCGAATATAAAGTCTGCAAGGATACGCCGGACGACGTCAAGCAGACCGAGAGCTCGACTCTGTTTTGCGCGGTGAAACCGCCTAAACGCAAAGACCGTATTGAGTCCTGTCAAGAAAGAAAGCTCATTAGGTAATTGCAGTAAAACTTATACTCTTTATAAAATAAATTTTCACATGACAACCAAGTTTGTAAACATATAGGAAGTCAAATAATTGAAATTTATAATGAGATACTGCTATTTCTTTAAAAAAATATGACATGTTAAAATTTATTGCTTAGTTAAATTTAAGCAAAACGCTAAAACAGGCTATGCTAATTATGTTTGTTTAAAGGAAATGCACTTCTTTTGTTTTTAATTATTTATTAAAAGTCCAGTGAATTCCGGTGAACTTTGTATTATATATTTATGGTAACTAAAGCAATGAAGATTTCTCTCCTTGCATTTACAATTCATCATGTTAAACAAATGTTCCTTTTAATTTTAATAAGAGTCGTTTTACGTGAGTGATAAAAGTATTGACTACAATGTGGACTTGGAATAAGTTATTGTACACTTTACAATTCAGTTGACCCGATAGAAATTCTAAATTGTTGAATTTCATTTTCAGGAGCAACAGTGAGGAACGTATTTTGGATAATACGACCGATTCCACGGATAATATTCGCAGAGTGAGTAGCCACGAGGATTTTAACAGTGATAAACATCTGCATATCTTGGCTCAACTACAACAAGACATGGGTCACGGAGTGGTACGTTCTAATAATATTTTTGTAACTCGCTGTGTGTACTTTTCGCGTCTTAATATTACGAAAATGGGAACCTGGTATTTTACATTAGAGTAATTCTACTATAATTTTCTAAAGAATAAATATAAAACGTATCAGTTTGGTCGGTTAATTTGTTATATAAACAATCAAATAATTAACAAGATGGAAATTATAATGATGAAATTCAATTATAAATTGCAGCCTTTTTTCTCTCAATGTGCTGTTAAAACAATAAGAGATAAACATGAAATTGAACTAAACTTAAGAATAATTGTTACTGAACATAATTCAATAATAGAATTTTAATTGCAGAGATGCAGTGGTCTTCCACTGCACGAACGAACCAATGTTTCGCCGGTCTCAATCAAATCCTCGCCAGCACCGTCGTCTTACGATATCGCACTCGCAGCCGAGAGGTTTGAGTGCGATGTGGAGCGCCTGCGCAGTAGCGAGCGCTTCAGTCGAAGCGTGACCCCACGTGGTAGGCGCCAGGCGCGGCGCCGAAAAGTGCACAAGGGTTCGGACACCGATAAAAGCTCGACAAAAGAAAACGAAACCGAGTCAGTAGACATCTATGCAGTGTCCTCGAACTCGGCTATCAATGGAACACCTGGTCAAAGTTTCTTGGAAATGCTCAGTAGTGGTCCCAGTAGATCGCCATCGCCTGCCAGACCACCTACTGTAGAAAATGATGACCATGATAATCCCACTTTGACCAATTGGGGATTCCAACATAGACAAGTTAATGTAAGATTTATTTTGCAAAACAAGCACTCCAACATCATATTTCATTATTTATAAGATATAAGATTTTAAGTATTGTTAAGAACAATAATATCGAAGATAAATTCTGATTTAGCATTAAATGTTGCACTTAAAGTGTTAAATAACATTGTAGCAAGTAGAACCAATAATATTTGTGCTATCAATTTTATAGAATTTTTATACCGATTTGTTTTGTATATATGAGTAAATGATAATGTAATTTTAATTAAAAGGAAAAATTTTAACTAATCAACACATATATTTTGATTGATTGACAACGGAGTTATTATCTCACAAGAAGAACAAGTGTTAATATTGAATATTAATAATAAATAAGTATTAATCGTACATGAGTGACAAAGAATCAATGAAATAGCGTTTATAATTACTAGTAGATGAGACATTGATATTAAAATCAATCAATGCATTCAAGAATTATAAATAACTAAAGATCAATAATAATGAAACATTTATAATAATTGAATTACATTGAACCATTATTTGTATCTGTTTAAAACTTATTATTTATTACTGTTTTGTATAAGACTTTTTTTATGAATGATTTACATAAAATATTTGCAATTATTTTTAATAGATATTTTGATATCGATCATTATTTATTGATTGTTTAACATTTAGAATATTTTATTGCTCATTATTTAATAAGTATTTTCCGAATGTCACTTCTTATAGATTTATTTAATTGAACATTGTTATTGTATTAAATTAAAGGGAATATAAAAGATAGGCATTGAAAAGCAAACTTTGATAAAAAAATTGAGATTATAAAAAAATATTTATTATTTTATAATTGACACAAAATTCATTATAAATCTGCAAATTGCATAAGACAGTTTTTGTGTGTATAACTGTTGTTTTACATAAAAAAGTGACATTGTGCAACTTTTTATGTTTATGTCATAAAATATAAAAACTTCTTATAACTCAGTAGAATGAGATTATAAAAAGTTCTTGCGATATACTCGATTTTGAAACTTTTTTAAACAAACTATTGTCATTAGACTTGCCTGAAATATTGATCTACATTTATTTTTTATTCATAGAGATTCTAAATACACAAACTCAACAAACTTTACACCATGTTGCATAAAGTTATATTTTTTTTATTCTATCTGAATAGTTTAGTGAACTTACACAAAAAAAGTTGAAAATGATATTTTTTATCAAGTTATAATAATACGAATTTATTATTTTTATTATACATCTTTTGTAAATTCAATAAAAATCAATAAATATGAGAACGTATAATATATTTCACTTTAAAAATATGATTTGAAAAATTACATGTTTTGTATACAATATCTTTCATTCATAAAAATTATTGATAATAAAACGTAAAGGTATCTAAAGTCGATATGAAACTGGATATTTCTTGAGAACTGCGACATTATTATTTTAAAAAGCTATGTAATTATAAATGGTTTAGATAATACTGATTCATTAATCTTGATATTGAGTAATTTAATCAACTGATAATGAGGCTTATATTGTTTATACGGATTTAAGTAAGCTAATATTTATTGATAAATTACAATCATCCTCTTGATCGTTAACAGAACCCAGTAAAGCTTAAAGAATACATTCATAAATATTTGATTTGACTGTTAAACATTAAATAAATAACTTTAAATAGTTTTTAGTTAACATTGAAATAATGATAACATCTTAACATTTATAAAATATTTTAAAAATATACTTTTTTCAGTCAACCGGCAGATATCAATATAAACACAATTTTTTTGCAGGAGGCAGAAGCTAGTTCTGGTGATGCGGTATTGTCTCCGCGAAATTCGTTGCTGATCCCACGACGATTTTACTCAGAAAATGATGACGGTCAATCAAATGTACCGGATGTGAACGAGATAGGGCTAAAGAATCTGGCCAAGCAAATCAATGGCCTGAAGAAAAAGATCAAAAGGTATGAGCTGGAATTTGAAGAGAATTATGGATACCGCCCAAGCCATTCAGATAAAATGAGCAACCGTGATATTAAGCGACTTTGTTCCGAATTAAGTAAGCTTCGTAAAGAACATAAAATGCTAAAGGAAAGCTTACACGCGTTTTTGACGAGTTCGAGCAGTCAGCTGAGTCTGACCGGAAACAATAATAATCAGGGCCAGGAAAAATCGCGAACGAATTCAATGGAGGAGATGGTGAAAGAGGTGGAAAGGAAACTCAGCGAGAAAAGGAAGAAAAATAGTCGACCGGAAAAGATGGAGGAGTTGTCTCATGAGCAACTGCTGGACGAAAAAACTGCGGTGCAGAAAGCTTTGCTACACATCGAGAATGCTTTCGGAAGGCCTGTATCCAAAGAGGATAGAACTATCGTCAGACCGCTTTATGACAAATATAGGACGCTTAAGAGATTGCTCATCAGAGCTGGAGCGGTGAGAAATCATAATATTTATATACGCTTTTAACGGGGTGTGTGTTTGTAACCATTCAACGTAATTTGAATGATATATTTTGAGCAGATATTGTTTTAGATTCGTGTATATTATTATTATTTTCCTCATGAACACTTTACAAAACTTCACCATTTTTATTATTGTTTGTATCTTTATGTAAAGAATAGTTAAACAATTTTCAGATACTCTTATTATGTTTTATATCGGATTATCTTAATATCTTTGAAAATTAAAAATGTATTTCTAAAAGCTCTTTACAAAAGTAAATTAAAAATTATTATACATTAAGCATATATTTCTTTCTTTTTAGAATAAAAATCAGGACAGCTTATCAGAATTGGCGACGATTTTGGAACATGAAGCAATGGATTTTACGTCATCAACATTACCCGGAAATTCAAACGAATCCGAAAGAAGAGCTAGTGAGCCTGACATGTCTCATAGAGGAATTTTAGATTGTATTGATCCTGCTGATCAACCACCGACTGACAGCGATAGTCAGCACAGTAGCAGTGAAGGAAGTCGATGCACTGGAGAAAGTCTCCATTCTTTACCTCAGTAAGATTATCTTGTCGCTACTTTTAATTATACAAATATGCTCTCATATGTAGTAATCTTCTTATCAGATGTAAAAAATAAAATAAAATGCATTTTCAACATTTCCATAAATTAAAATGTTTTAAATTCGTATTTTATTATATCATTTTCTTACTTTATACTAATTTACATTTATTATTAAGTATTCAAATTCATTATGACAATTATAATTATTTAACAATGTACGTTATTTATTTTCAGAGAGGAATTGGTAGCTCAGCAACGAGCAACTGCCGAAGAAAAGAGGCGTCTCCGACGATCGCTGAAAGAGTTTGAGGCGCAATTTGAGGCTCGAGCAGGTCGTCGTATGCAGCGCGAGGACCGTGGACCCCAAATCAGTCTGGTTTACGAATCTTACAAACAGACTAAGGCCAAGCTCAGACTGATCGAAGCGCTGCTTGCGAAAAATACTTAATTACAATAAAATTGAAGAAAAGGAAAATGCGATCCCAATATTCGGGAGACAGATTCATTCATACATAATTAACTGGTCGTGTTTACGCGCTGTATTCAATACCGCTTTCAATTTAAATGTGAATGACGTTTCAATGCACGTGTATCGCATATTTGTACTTCACTAGTTACGATCAAGTCATTTCTTTCATAAATACAATACAGAAATATAGAGATTGCCATGACTGTTTAATGGAAATTATTTTCCATATAATATTAATTAAAAAGAAAACAAAAATAATAATGTTTGTCGTTGATCTTATTCACTCGAAAGTAATTGCACGTTTTCAACACGGTTCCCAGTTCTTCAAACTGTTCTTTCAAGTTACCTTGCTGAACACACCTCAGAGAATTTTCCCAAGACGTTCAAAAAACAAGAGCATGTTTCATGAATGTAATTATTTTAGTATAACTAATATGTGTCATATGATATGCACATAAAAAGTCTTTAATGGTTTCGATTATTAACATATTCTTTATTATTGCTTCAGCAAGTGAACGCTACAAATTGCAAATTGGGTTTTCGAAATGATAAAACATATCCCTCGCGAATGCAACATATCCGATTGACGTTCATGGAGTACGGCTTTCCCATTCGAGTTTATCGTTTGAATCGAACGTGCAGTCATTTTTGACAATTATTTACATTGCGATATGTCGCATAACTTAAGCAGATGGCGGTTTCAATTTGTTAAAACGTGTTTTTATTTGTTATCACGGAAAAACGTATGAAACAGTTTTGTAAATAAGAGAATCTCATTTTACCGTTATGTTGCGTATTCTTTAAATAAAAATTGCGTTTATTTATAAATTAATAAATACATGAATACAATATAAACGTATACACGTATGTTTCATCATGTATCGTTGTTTTCGTCGATTGAGCAACAAAAACAACGTTAAATGTAATATGAGATGAAAAAACTCAAAAAAAATGTGAAGATAAGAAGACAATTTCACACGGATTATGTGTACAGTTAAATGTACGCTTTGAAGATTATAAGACGACTACTGTTGATTCGCGATTGTTTGTGGAAAATTTGATTTCACGGTTGAATTATATTTTTATATTAATGAGAGTGATTTGTTCATTTAGCAATGTAGGGATATAAATATTCTTCGGAAGCTATTTCGAATAAGTCGTATTAGTACCGCCAGTATCCTGATGACGACAGGGGTACGAAGATAAATTTAATATTTCAAACATTTTTCATTTACTTTTGCACAAAACGTTTATACGATAAATGATCTATATTAAAATTAGTCATAAATTAGTTTAAAAATGTATTATATATATTTATTTGTTAAATATATATTTCTTTTTTGGTTGTGTAATAAAAAATGTATTTCAAGATTAATTTTGCAAGTAATTTTGTAATTACTTTTTATGATATGAGTTACATGGAAAAAATGTTCAAGTTATTTTTCTGTATTAGGTTTTTATCTTAATACTCCATAATTTAACTTGAAACCTTCAATATCGCTACAACATAACTTCTTTTTTCTGTGACATAACATCTTATTTTCACCTCAACCTAATTTAAATTGATATCTTCTCAACATTAAATTTGTGTAATTATAACAATTTTAAAAGCTGTGTTTACATTGTAAAATAACTTGCGCATTATTTCCATATACTATTATGAATTCATTAAACTTTTCTCGTTCTCTCTTGTAAATATCTTTTTACCAATATTAATATACATTTATAATATAATTATCCAAGTATTGAGCTTTTCATACAATTAACAATCATGTGCAATTTAATATTTCGTTTGACATAAACAATAATGTATTTGAATGCTCGTAATATACATATTGGTTACCAGGGCACCTTTTCGTATATATTTCAAAAACGAATCATCGGCAAATCGAAATTGTTTCGTAATTTTCGTCGCGAAACGTGTACCTTACCGTGTTGTCACTTTCTAATCGTAGTACAAACTGTTAAAAAGTCATGACACAAAAAATATAAAGGTTTATTATAACATAAAAAAAGCGATGTTTCAGATGTTTGTTTCATTATTGAATATATTATATATAACGTACTGATTATGAACATGCGTACGAGATGAGAATAATTATTGCAATGAAACTGCTGCAGGGGTACTAACAAAGACAATACTTTCTCTTCAAGCGTTTCCAATAGCCCACAAACATCAGCCTTTGTTGTCCTTTTGCCGTTTCGTTACAACTGACACGTTTTAATGGTGCTAAATGGTATTCAAATGAGATATAAAATGAAGCAAAAGCAACGACTATATAATCTTTCAAAACACGAAATAAACTCGAATTTTTCGGGTTACAAGGAGTGGATCAATACGATTAAGAACAGAGACAAATACGCGAATGCGCCGAGGGTTCAATGATGCGGACATTTTTTAGTCGCGAGATAAACGATTTAATTGATTCTTTTTTATATGTGCACGAAACATAAGTACATATGCACGAATAAGTATTTTCGTATGTGAATAAATAAAACTTGGACGGCCAATCATACAATAATTTGTAAAACTTGACAATGCAGAAAATTGTGGAAAGTCCTTTGAGACACTGAGAAAGGGAATTCATAAATGTTACGCATATTGTTGCATTTTGTATATTTTAACATTTATGGCACACAATGTGCGCTATTTATTATAATTTAACTAATGTGATTGAGAATTTATTGCTTTTACAATTAAATGTATCAATACACAATTGTAACTTGCACACAGCTGTGATTAAAAATTATGAAGTAAGTTATTTGGAGGAAGAAGAATGTGTGTAATAGAATTTGAAATTTCATTATCTCAGTGTTAATTTCATTTAAAAGTCACTTTTGCAAGATTAACCGAAAAGAGAGAAAACTCGGATGCTACTTTCGGTATAGTGGAGGACGACGAAGACGAACGTTAAATAAAAAAATATTTCGTAGACCAAAGCATTTTTAGTCTGTGATAAACATATTGAGGAACATCTGCATTGGCGGAGAAAGTGTGAGTGAAGAAAATGTGTCTGCACGGAAAAAAGAAAAAAGAATGGACATTGTTTTTGTGTTATTCTTTGTCCTGAGATTGTAATGCTAAGATCAGTTTTCTTAATTAATAAGAGATAACTGAATGAAAATATTTCTTTTGCAAACAAGTTATATATGTATATATACACATTAAAATTTTTATCTCTAAACACATGTGTATTTACGTGTTACTACGAATATATACTTTAATAAAAACAATCAATACTACTCGATACAAGAATTGTTTCAATTTCATTGTAGAACATTTGTCAAACTAATTTATTCGTAGTAACACGTATTTATAGCATCGGATGACGCTTTTGGGAGGTCCGGTCGAGGATTCAATATTTCTGGATCAGGATTTATTCTCGAGCGCGTTGACCGATGTAAAATTTTGTATATATAAAGAATAAATAAAACTAGTATATCTGTAACAGAAGTATCCTGTATTTCTCTGACAAGCATATACATAAGGATGAAATATTAATATGCTTATTAACGAAAATAGGTGATATAGATGAGAAAGAGATAAAAGAGAGACATAGACGTTAAGATAAATAACAAAAATTTTGTATGGCTTAAAAGGTAGCTCTTAGTTAAAGATAACAGAAGAAGAAAGAAGAAAGCATTGAAACTTGACTCAGTAACGAGCTATTACTTAAAAACTAAATGACCACCCACCAAAAGATAAGGAAAAAATGGTACAGATTAAAGATCAACTTCCTGTGAAAAATTGCTCGTAGAAATCTGTTTACTTGATGAAACGGCAAGCACAACGAAATGTACACAATTCATTCGACCGCAGACGAAAAGAAGAACAAAAGAGGAATCGATTTATTATAACAAAATATAAAAAGGATAACAAATAAATGAATATTATATATTTACACACACGACACTGTGTTCATCGAAAGTCTAATTGCCGAGATTTCAATTATTACTTCATTGTTTGTACAATTTTTTATGAAAATGCGAGGGCAACTAGCATCATTTTTTGTACCGCAAATTTACATGTTTCTCACAAGTTCCATTTTTGCGAGCAGATCTTGTCATACGAGTACAGTTTCTTCGTGAATTTTTTAGCGGGTGAGCCGATGCATTGTCAGAACTCATGTAACAAAGCGCAACGTGTTTCGACAATACTTGCACGGCAGTAATAGAATCTTCAATAATTACTGTATCTACTACTACAGCGTGGGATGAAATTTGTTACAATCTGAGCAAAAGTAAAGCTTAACAAAAAATTATGATAGTATAATATAAGTATTGTTATATTATACAGTAATTTTTCGTCCGGTCCTTGTATTATTATATATAATAGATTTCGTCCAGAGTTCAACAGGGTAAATATGGTAACTAATGGTGGTTCTTTTTTCTTCCGTGTGGCCTACCGATCATTTCAACGTTATAAAATTTAAATTGTAATAAAAGCGAAAACATTAATGTGCATAAACCGAAAATTTTCAAAGCCAGCAATTAATAACATAATAACAATTATAGCAAATTGAAAAATAGAAACGGCGGTAAAAAAATTACGAATCGGCTGTATTTCGCGTAACGACATATCTGGCTAATTTAGATGTTCGGCGATGTCTTAGATGTCGTATGGCGAACATTTGCGTCGTTTTTATCGCATTATGAAAACTTAAAAACTATAGCTGATTCTGTTCATTATGTACGTTACATAACAGTTCATGGGAAGTTTTAAAAATGTTGCAATTTATACTAGCTTATACAATTTTGTTTTTCAAAATTAAACGTTATGTTTTGCAAAATAAAAAAGCAGTTACTCATTAAATAAAGATGATCTATTTTTCTCAAGTAACTAATAAATAAACATGTTATTCGAATAATAAGGATAGTTTGAACAAAAACAGTAGAATTAAAAATTCATCAAATAAGTGTGTAGATTGAGAAAAATTTTATATAATTTCATAGTTTCTTTTTCAACTGTTCATTTTTAAGACAATGCGAATGCAAATTGTGTTAATTTTCATAATTTTATAGTATTAAAAAATATTATTAATTAATAATAAACATTTTTTATAATATACAGACTGTTTCAATGTATGTTCTAATAAATGTTTATATTTTCCTTAAAAAAGAATAATCACATCATTAAATTTATGAGAAATAACTTATTTTTTCTATTGCTTTTATAAAAATTTAAATGTCATTGAAATGTAAGATTAGATATATAATTTTGTAGCAATTTAAGACTTTCCATGTTGTATTGATTTAATTAATTGTATGTACTGAATACAGCAAAGAGACAATGCATCCATTAGAAATACAAATATTTCAACGTTTATACGCATGTTGAATGTGTACAAGTACGTAATAACATATATACATATGTATATATACATAAATATATACACTTGCGAACAGCCAATATATGGTTGCATTATAAAGTTACATAATATATACATTACACGTAAAATAGTATATTTAAATCGAATAAACAAATTATTATTAATCAATAAAGAATACTTTTATTGGAAATCCTTGGATTATATTAAAACATACAAGTTTTGTTTTTACATTTCATTAATCGACGAAGACGCTTACGATATTTATATCTAATTTCTTTTCTTACTTTCTGCGCGATGTTATTCAGTTGATCAGAGTCGATATTTAAATTGTACAACTCCATAAAATTCTGAAAGAATTTTAATTCAATCGTAATTCTAATTTAATATTGAAAAATATATTCATATTTTTTCTTAACCTCATTTTGTTTCCTTGTATACCAAATTGTATATCTTAATAGAAAATGCAATTAATGCGTGTTAAAACATTCAATAAACAATAATATTAAAAAAATATTTAATAAAACTTTTAAACAAATGAAGTGATGATATTAATAAAATATTAAATCACATTAACAAAAATTAGTTAATATCCAAAAATAATTTATATGATAACTAAATCTTGTTAACTTATAATAAATATAAATAAATAATTATTCTTTAATAAAATTATTAAACAATTTAATGATTAAACAATTCCAAAAAAAGTTTTCTCATATATAATAGATATATCATTAATTCTAGAAATAAAGTACATTCAAGATAATATGATTATATACAACGAAATATAAGATAAGAATTATACCTCATCATCTTCAAACTGACAGAAAATGTTGTTGAAATTATCTGAAACTCTTCTAATACAACTGTACGTATTATTTGCTGAATCTTGGCACTTACATGCAAATTCACTGCTACATAACTAAAAAGCAAAATTTTTTAGTTGCAAGCCTTAAATGACATTCACAATTATGGTACTGAAAAATGAATCGTTGTCAACAAAATAAAATTTAAACTAACTTTGTTTTCAGTTTGTATTTACATCCATTTTTAAACCCTTCGGTTGTAAACAAACAATAACATTAGTGTTTTATTTCGTTAATTTAACCTTACAGATGTTTACAAATTTTACTTTCTTATATGCACAATTTCGTTTTTATTTACTTATATGAACAAAAAAAAACGTTTCATACTTCAGTTCCATTTCATAATTTCTCATGTTGAAAACTTTTTACTAACAGTAAGGTTTGGATCATTGTCAAAAGGACAATTTTCTATTGGCTTGCCATCAGATTTTTCTCCTTTATATTCAACTAATAATGTTCGATCATTTGCTAAATCTCTTAAAAGAGATGTTCCATCAGATGGGTGGACTATTCCTACAATATCTAAGATTGTTGCAAAAATATCTACACTACTTATCGGTGAGAAAGTTTTAGATGGATTTATATTAGGACCTCTCATTAAAAATGGTACTTTAATATCTGTTTCATATGGTTGCCGTTTGTCTATTGTCAATCCAAATTGCCCTACAAATGAAAAAAATTAATTATTATGTAAAAAAAGGAATTAATTTTTATTATTTCCAAGTTTAAACGTACCAATGTGATAGCCATTATCTGAAGAGAATATTATATATGTATCATTTAAAATGTTTCTTTTTATCAATGTCTGATAAATATTCATGACCAAATCATCTACAGCCAAAAGGGTTTCCCATCGTTTTCGATAAACTTCATCTAATAATTTTATATATTTATTTGGTAAAGGTGTAGGCTCCATCCTTAATAACCAGTGTTTTTTCTTAAATAATTGACACAACATATTGAAATGAAATTTACTTAAATAGTTGATAAAGAATAATTTTATATAAATATTAATTTCTCTTTAACAATTTAACATAAATTCTGCGCGATCTTGGTAAATCAATTTTTTTATGTTTAACCTCAGTGTAAAAAGTTAATTTAACTGTAAATAAAGACATAAATCAGTAAAACAATAATATTAGTTAAACCTTAAGCCAGCGAGACCCTTTTTTTTAAAAGAAAATAAATAGTATTAAAATTTTTCGTGACATTTTTTGACTATTGAAAGAAAAACACCTGAACAAGTTGTTAATATTTTTAATTGTTTAAACTCTTTACTAAAAAAGTTTTTATCACCTCTTTATGCAATAGTTTATTAAAATTTGCGGTCCTTTTAGCAGTTACATTTTTATATTTATCAGAATGTCTTTTTGCTGGAATAAAAGGTGAATGCGGTGCAGGTGGAGCAAGTACCATCAGAAAACGATCTTCATTGGTTTGTTTCAATAAAAAGTCTTTAGCAAATTGTGACTGTAAAGAATGTTAATGTATTTTAAAAGTAGTAAAACCAGTTCAAATATTATACTTCTTGTTTTAATACATACAATAACATCAGTTAAATAGTCTTCTTCTTTCTCTCCATATGACTTTTTAGTACCATTAATAGATAATGTGTAATTATAATATTTTGAATTGCCAACAAGACCGTACCACCAATCCCATCCGGGAGGAACATGAGATACATCTCCTACTTTTTTAGAACCATACTTTGATAATAAAATATTTAATTAAAATAATGGAAAAGAACCAGTGCATTTACCATTAAAAATGAAAATACCTTATTCATATATTTCCCAGCATAAAATGTCTTGAAATTTGATCTTGACTTTATAATACTGGCAAAAGTACTGTTCTCCATTTGATTTTGCCAAAAAAGACTATTACAATTCCCTTCAATGGAATTATTATAGACTAAATGATTGTGCATATATTTTCCTGTCAAAATTGAAGCCCTATTTGGACAGCAAATTGGTGACGCAACAAACTGTGAAAAGTTGACATATTTTTAATTAAATAATAATATGATAAAAAAAATTAAACTACTTACAGCGTTTTCGTACGTCACTCCCATATTACCAATTAAATTTACTGTGTTTGTTAAAGGCGTCTATAACAAAATAAAAAAATAAGTATATATTATTTATGTTATTTTCTATTAGGACATATTAAAAATATTAATAAAAATTACTAACCATTCCATCTAATATAAGATCCAAATCATCAGCAAGTATTAAAATTACATTTTTTGATGCTTCGATATAATTTAAGCAAATAATGAATAAAATTATTTGTCTTATCCTCTTCATCTCGTAAATATGCACATATGCAGTCATACAATAAATTGAAAATTATTTATCATTAAAATATTACCGACAATTATGAGTTGTTTTATAAAATTAATTTTAAAAGTTAAAACAATTAAAACAAAAATTAAATTAATGTATAAACATTATCAATAATAATTGAACTGAACACATTACTTGAAGCTTATGGCCATACTTTAATGTTCTGAATCACCTTATCAAGACTAAATTTGTTATGAAAAGAAAAGAGTATCCGTTACCAAGATAAAATTACTATTATTACATTACAATGATAAATAAGAGCTTGAATATATGACTTATGCTACGATATCCAATTGTGTGCCATATATAAGTCTAAAATATATTATTTTCATATTTTTTATAGTAAATTATAATATAATAATCATATTATTTATATTATATATATATTATTGTCTCGCCCATACACACTGATAAGTAAAATAAGCGAACTGCAACAGTTCGGTTTTTACTTTTATTGATTGGCATACTAATTGTGTTTAACTGAGCCGCAGGATAACAAAACAATGTTTTAAACTAGACCTATGATTTACTCCAGCTGCCGGTCCTGACAGGATTTTTATATTAGTGTATTATTATTTTAAATATTTGGTGGCGGTGTGAAAATTTATGCAGCATTTACAAACGCGACCGAAATCGGCACTACAAAAACACTAACTCCGTGGCAGCAGACTTACTGCATCACCTTAATGATAAATGTTATTAAAGTGAAATGTCAGTGCTGTATTCACGGAATCAGTGTCTTTTTATTTATAATTGTTTAAATGACAAAATTTAAAAATCGGCCAACGTACGTCCATCCCATGGCATTGGGAGAATATTATTCACTACCTAAAATTATTTATGCTTTTCAAATACAACGTAACTTTTGGAAATAGACTTTTTATAAATTCAAAAACTTAGAAAACTCATTTCCAA
>JABFPN010001510.1:0-28494 GCA_022817305.1 Leptoteleia sp. ZL-2020 | reverse complement strand
GAGTGTCTTTAAGAACCTTAATACTGGTCAACAGAGGTCGTGAATGGCCGAGTGGTAAGACATGTGACTTATAAATTGTAGGTCGGGAGTTCAAATCAAGGTGGGATTAAAGTAAATTTTTTTTTATATAGAAATGCTTTGTTAGCCACTATGGCTTGACTGTGGCTCCTGGCCACATCCCACAGTCGATCCATTGCGGCAACATGTGTGGCTTATTGTGGCCAAGACTGTGGGCTCCCGCATGCCACAGTCTTAGCCACAGTGCTGCCATAGACTCTGCCACAATGTTTTTTCCACGCGGGATACTTGAAAAGTGCACCGAGAAATTTTTTTAGGAAAAATTACCACAGTTTTCAGCAAACAATCTTTATGTAGCTGATCGGTGCACAATTTCTTACAAGTGTAGAAAATAACTTCATTTATATCATACAGTGATGTAATCTTAACGTCAAACCGTAGAAACTCGTATTAAATTTATCAAACCTGGGCAAAAAAACGCAAGGAATAATAGTCGTTAAGTTTTCCTTTCTTGTAATAATTAAATATTTATAATAATAACTTCAGATGGTAATTTGAAAATTTAAGCTTCATTCACGGTTGACAAATCACCTCAACGGTAAATTTTTAATGAATCTTTTTCATTTCAATTTTGTCATTGTGCGCCGGTATCAAAGAAGAATTTCATTTGAGCCAGATACAGTTACGTTTACGTTATTAACATGCCGTCAACATTTTCATAGCCGACGAACCTGACGGCGTCTGAGCGTTAAGCGCGAGCTCTTGATATTTTTGTAACAGCGTAGCGTAAATGTCGCGCCGCGAAATTGCATTCGCATATCGCGCGGTATTATCCGCTTCGCATTTACGCACGGTTTGCCAGATTCGAAACAAAGCGCCAAAGCGGAAGGACCGTGACCCTATTCGTCGAGGAGCGAGCAAGGAATGTGCCTTTGCTACCTGGATCCGAGCGTTTTAATTAACTGCGATTTTCCGGCAACGAGCGAGACTGCGAGGTGGATCTCGTGACCTTGTTTTGGCACCGCGTATGCGTCGCGCTATCTCGTAAAGAACGACAATAATGAATTATGCAACGTACGTAAGACGCGAGTTCCACTGCCCTGACAGCTTGAATCATATTTGCGTTGAGAGATAGGGGCCGCACAACCGCTCGGGCGTGTTTACGCAAACGCGAAACAAAAATTGCGCCACCGTCGAGGAGCTTGATAAATCCTCGCCCCGTCTTTTGTCTTTCCGTTTATGATTCAGCGGATAATAAAAATTATTAGTTTCTATGGGAACATTGAATTGCGTTACTGCAAGGCATTTTGCAACCCGCATTGCGGAATGACGTTGTTTTACCGTAACGTTTATGACGTTATTGTGATTTGGTTATAATAATCGCGTTTATTCAATTGTTCGTTGTCGATCCGAAAGCAAACACTAGCTTTGTGAAAAAGTTGTTACAATTTAAATAATGTGTACTGCGTGGCTTTCCTTATACACGCACAATGCACAACGCACACACAGCATTTCAAATTTTAGTAGAATGAATTCTGATTTGTGCCAAACTTTTTATTTTGTTTTGTCCAGTAGACGTCGCTATTCAATGTCGCAAATCAAGTTTGTTCGTAAACCAGTTATAAAACAGTTTACTAAAATTTCATAAACAAAATGTCAAATACAAAACTTCGGAGTATTACACATTTTAATAAACTAATTTCTACAATTTAATGCTTTAGGTTACCATTATAATGACATCCTCCAAAAACTGGCAATTATGTATATTCTTGTATATACTATATGTTAAATTGAGAAAGCATTTGATATAAGTAAATAAAAATAACGGATTTTTAAAAGAAAATATTTCTGTTTTAAAAATAAACATAACGTTTAAAACTGATGTTTTCCTTTTAAAAATAATATTTATTCAACGATTGACATATGATTTAAACAAAGATATAAGCAGTATTATTTTGTCATATTTTTTTTCAGTGTAAAATAATGAACTTTTAATGGAAACTCTGCTTAAACCGTACATTTTATTTTTTAATTTATTATAAATTATATAAGTATGATTAAAAATTCGCATGTCTATATTTGAAATTCAGACAGCTTACATATTTTACATTTCTCCCAGTATAACTCGTACAAAATTAAATAAATTTCTCTTTTAATGCAGAATCTTTTATAAAATGCGAAAAAATTGCGAAGGAATTTATATTCATTTAAACGGATTAAACGGATTAAATTTTTTATTTCAGATTAATTAAAAAAATGTTTAACGGGAAAATATATAAAATTCATCAATTATACGTGGGTTATGAATTGAATTAAAAGAAGAAGCGAACGGACGAAAGTCAAAGTTAAAGTATGGGAATGGTTTGAAACCAATTAAGTTGCGTTAACTATTGCTGAAACGTTAATTCGACGCGCTGACGGGGTCCATTGTATGCGAATCAAGCGACTTATGTAAAAACCCACTTCAAATAAATGAGGCTTTCTTGTTTTTTTGTGCGGAGACGAATTCAATTTTGGAACAACAGCATAAACGATTTTGAATTAACTCCGAGTGTGTAGTTCCTGTTCGACGTTTTTCCTTGATAATTTGACGTCATTCGGAGATATTCGCGAGTTAATTTTTTTACTCCTATTTAATATTTTTCATCTTTTTTCGTTATCTTTCTTCATTATCGTTAATTGGGCAGGCTGAGTAAATTTGATGACGAACGAATTGCCGCAATATTATTTTGTTTACGACGCGAAAAATATTTCTCGGTTTAGGTATGAATAATTTATGTTATTTTTCACGTTTTGCGTCAACCACCCCAAAAGACGCTGCTCGTATCATTTGTGAAGTGTCACCGAATAAATCTCTATGTATGTCAGTGTTTGCCAGCATACTTTCCCCTAACTTTGATTACTTCCTTTGAAATTTTGATTGATAGCGGGGAACGTTGGATAAGTTAATATAAAAATTGATTTAAAATATGTATTATAATTATTTGCAGTAAGTCATGAATATTGATGACGCATCAAAGTTTGCATCTTATATTGTAAGTTTACTCATTCTGAATTTAATTAAATAGTCAACTTTTAGTTTTCATCTTAAAGAAGTTATAAAGTCTGCACTTAATCATTAGCAAAACTTCTTATTGAAGTATATAAACTCATCATTTCACTTCATGAGAATGAAACATACTTTTTTCCGTTATTTAATTAACTTAACTAAATTTTAGATGAAAACTTTAATTTAACCCGCTCCTAAACTTCTTAATTATCACATAATATACACGATATTAATAAACAAATTTTATGTTTTACTGTTTTAACTACAAACTACACTTAAACGGTTAAAATTACAAAGTTTGACAAAAAAAAATAACATTTATAAATGTGCTCTCAGAGAAATGTTACTCACTTGATATCCCGTAACTTCAAGAAATTCTTTTGAATTTATAATGTACTTTTTTTCGGTGCAAGTCAAGACATAAATAAATATTAAAATCACTTTATAGCATAATAATTCTACGCCAAGCAAACAAATTACTGTATCACAAGAACTGGAATAATAAGCAAATCTTGAAACCTTCCCTCTTATGGCAATTTTTATTTTCTCCATACAAATATTACTCAGAGTGGGCACGAAAATAATCACTCAGCTTCCCTTCTTCATCAAACACTATTCAAACCCAATCTCCAATTTACTACGCATAAAGCAAATTTGACAGTGCAGATTGTTGGACATCTGATTAAACTTCCAGCATCCGTGGATAATTTCTATAAACAATCGTCAACTTGTTAGCGTATTGACTTTATCATTCTCTCCTCACCGAACGAAATCCCCAAACAAACGTGCCGCAACAAGCCGAAAGAATCGGACCCCCCGATTTCCGTTTGAAACCAATGAATGAATAAATGAATGAATGAATGAGTGAATGGCAGTCTGGTGATACAAAATTCGTCTCGACGTATGAGCCAGTGCCGTTTCTTGATTCATTTACCCTGCGGATATAAATTTAATCAACGACGCATGAAATCGCCTTAAAGGCGACCAATCTTGTCAGATAAGGGGAGGAGGAATGGGGCTGAATGTGATATGAAAAAAGAAGGAAAAACTGTGACGACGTATGCTCTTAAAAGTATTCATTTGTAATATGTGGAATCTATGTCTCGGACAAAGAAATCTACTTCACTTTAGGGTAAGTAGAAGTCTACTTGATTTAGATTGGATATTATCTGAGATTAAGATAGTTGCATGTTTTTATTAAGAATATTTAAATTGCAACAGAATTTGGCATAATCTCTAATAGAAAGATGGCATAATCTAATAGACAATATATATATATAATTATATATATATTGGAGATAAGAAAAAAATTCCGAGAAAGATAAATACATATCTTGAACCTCGTTTCTTGTTTTCATCCTCGGACGTTACTCATCAAGAAATTAAAGAAGTATTACGAATGCGAAACTCGATCAATAATTATCAGTCAAATTCTAATGCCATTAGTCATTCCAATTACCCATATTTTTCCCCCACGTTCGATACGTTTTTCCCTCGTTTTTCATCGGTCCATTTGTTTAGTCCTCTTCCAACTTTTTCGCCGTGTCTTTTCCGCGGTCGATCGCCCTGAGCGTGCACAGTGTATTTTGGCGCGCGGTTAATTTAAACGTACATCCGATTCAACGTTATTTCTGTTCCGGCGTTCGATCGTCCCAATTCAAATCGCGCTTTATTTACATTCGCGTTCGCGGCTTAATTAATATGGTCGTGTATTTTCAAGCCGTTTATTGATATCCGATAACTTTATTCCCGCGGCTAAATGAAAGGTCGAAGAAAGAGTCAAGTTTTCTAATTGGATTTCTAATAGGTTGCGCAGTTTACACGTTCGCTTCTGCGCGATACAAAGTTTCGATCCGTCGAAAAGTATTGATAATAAAATTTAGATAGTTCGATATTAATGTGTTCAGGAAATTACAACGAATCTTATTGACTTATTATAATATATAACGAAGGTAAATTGATACGAGCAAAGCATTGATTGTCAGTGACTTACTGGTTTTCACGGCGAACGATAACGTTTCGAGAATGGTACTGGATATTTTATTATGTAAATGACGGTAATATTATATTCAAGAGAAAATAATGGACAAGTTTAGTTATGACGAGTACTAGCGCCATAAACCGCGCCGAACAGTTGTTGGAGAAAGTGCTGAATTTTATTTGAATATGTTTGTTCAAGATGCGGAGTATGTAATGGTAAATTTAATGCGCTCTAAGTGCTCGATTAATGCGTTACTTTTGTCTTTTAGTCTCCGCTGTTGTTTTTTTGTTCGCCCTTTTTTTTCTGGCGCGGACAATTTATACTGAAAGAAAAATACTGGTACAAATTACAAAGATTATTGGAGAAAAGGGGATATATTTTATTCTTTGACAATTCTAGCCATTTATTTTAGTAATTCCGTTTAGATTTTTTTAATTTTTAATATTCTTTTTTCTTCGTGAACAAAAGTCTATATGTATTATAATAAAATTTTCCTCTTTCGTGGGTATTACAATTTTTGTATTAAAATCGTATCCTCACTGCTTAGTAAAATAAATTACAAAATTTATTATTAATTCTTAAGTGTAATCGCTTGAAAACAATTTCAACGATATATTTCTGTGTTCAATTACCGCGTTCTCTATTTCCGCGATTAATCATGGTGAACATTGCAATTGGATTACAAAACAAAGAAGAAATGGAAAAGGAAAAAGTACAATTTCGGTGGACGCGAAGGATGTCGAATTAAAGTGTAATTATTTTGTGCATTACAGGAAGTATGTTCGTACATACGAATTGGAAAGATAAAAAAATAAAGAAGTAAGGATATATTTAATTATACTTGTGAAGTTGAATTGGTGTTGTAACATTAATCACATTTATGATTTGAGTAATTAACGGTATTTACACGTATAAAGATTGCAGTGAAAAGCGGTTATATTATGTGTTCAATTAAGAAGGGCGTAATGAAAGCGCGCGTTTATTCGTGCAGTAACAAGTTCGAATTAAAATAAGTATTGAACGCTATAAGTGCGACGGAAAAACTGGTTAACTGGTTAATCCAATTGGCAATATAGACTTCAGAATCATATATGATAATTAATTTTAATAAATATTTTATTTTATTTATGAATTATCTTATTTTTAATTCATCTATTTATATAAAATTTTACTCCTTTTTTAATTATATAAAATTATACGTGTATAAAAAATAAACATTATATTTAAAATAAAAAGTATCTGCTTTAGTTTCAATTTATGTTGAAATTGCCAGTGGAAACCTTTAATTGAAATTTTCTTGAAACTTATTTCAGTGTATTCAAAGGATAATCAGAAATTTTGATAGTACAGTAACGTAGTTGTTTATAAAGTTATTATTAAATTGGAAGGAACTTTTTAATTGATTTTCGTAGTCTATTTCCTGGTTGTTATTGGACAAGATTTTTATATAAATAAAATGAATTGTTCTTTTATTATTGACATCATGCATAATTATTTGATTAAGAAATTTGTTTGGCACCGTAATATATTATTTTATAATCTAATAAAAACGGATAATTACATCACACTAATTAAATTTTTATTAATTTGTTTCATTAAATTGCAAAAACCGTAAGTATCAATTCGATTAAAAGGTTATTATGATATTAACATACTTATACGTTACAATTAATAATTTGTTATAATCAGTATGCTTTGTCTTTAATTTGGAAAATTACCTGCAATTACATTTTTCAAATAATTTTAATTGCATTCAATGTGATCAGCATAATGTATTCATCATGGCAAACTCGAATTTTGATGTACTTCAGATTAAACACATCTGTTTTAATTTATTTGCAGACAGCACATTTTAAATACGCCGTGACAATATATAATTAATGCCTCCCGTCCGGGTGGCAAATAAAATTGTAAATAAAACAGGGTATTTCATCATAATCGCGGACTGTTATTAAATATCGATGATATCATTATAAATTAAAGTATTAACATTTTTATGTTCGATTTTAATCGTTGTGCAATGCGAATTATTAGAGGTAATAACGTTTCTTCGTTTGCAGAACACGCGAAAAGCCGTAAAAGACTTTTTATGTGCAATCAATTAACGATGACAAAAGAATTGTAATTTTATAAATAAAAACTACGGCGTTGTGTGCAACGCTTAAGTTCTTGCAGATGACAGAAGCAATTATGTGTAATTTACTTTATTTGATCAACACAATGCATAAAAAATGACTTATAGTTAAAATGAATTTTGAAACAATGAACAAATAAAACGCTCATCTCGTCAAGATTTTCCCAACGCCTCGCGTCAAGGAAAATTGAAAGGAAGGGTAAAAATGAATTTTCTCATGCAAGACGATGCATGGCAACATGATGAAGCAATATGGCTATAAAATGTATTGCAGTATATTCATTGCAATTATAACATTTATTTCTTCGCAAAAGGCAATTGAAAGCAAAAAGCAGTTTAGATCGTTTTCTTTTGGGATGGTAATTTTTAATAATTTCCCTTTATAGCGTACAATGTCAGAAAGAGAACTTTTTCAATTTTTATTTCCAATATTCGATTAACTTTGTTGCGCGTGCGCTATGCCAAATCATGCATTTCAATTAAAAATTCACTTTAGTCTGTTGCAAAACTCATGATAAATATCACTGATGATACGATGCACCAGTTCAATTAAGGACAGCAGATATGAAAAACAATCAAGATTTTATTTGATTTAATTTACCGGCCGCGCCACTTCATTAAAGCTCGGCAATAATCAATGTTCCGATTTGAATTATAACGCAAATTTCAGGCGCATACGAAATCAAAATTCAAGTTATTATTGTTACAAATTTTTTGTTTAACCTAGAATTTGCATTTGGACTGTTACTTTCTGTTTGGTTAGAAAACAACGCCAAGACAAAATATTTCTTGCTCTATTGAATCAGCATTAAGTAGTTGGAATACGGGAGAAAAGTACATTAGAGTGGCTTTTTGAAGCTCCGTTCGTGGAATCTATTTCGTTTTATAGAGGTCAATTGATTTACATTAGACTAAAGGTTTGTTAATTACGTTACTGAAACTTTGTTACTTGATTGTTCCGTAACTCTTGAAAACTCCGGACAATGATTTTGCACGCTGGTTTCTGAATCAATATAAAATGGAAATTTCGAAAGTTTAATGGAGGTATTAAAAGGTGTCCTTCGAAAAAGACGAACTATGAAATTTGTATTTGTAATTAAAGTCAAATTCGTTGCTATCGAAGTAATCTGCAGAATCCGAAATAATTACAATTTCGCGGTAGATAGAACACAACTTTTATCAAACTTGTGCATTCGATTAAAGTATTGAAACAATGTGGTGAAATATTGAAGAATTGTTTATCAAGTAATTCTTGTTAATTTTGAATTCTTGAGAAATTTTTTTATGATTTGAAAAAAAAACATAGTCAATCGCTTTATATTATAACTGCTTTCAATTTCATTCCAAAAAAATGTTTCCGGTATTCGATTAAATTTTTATAATCAACCATTAGAATTCAGTTTGCGAATAATCATTATTTGGAGTAATGGTATAGACTGAAATATTCCGGCAAGCCGAGGGCCGAAACGTTCAAAGGCAGGACAAAAGGAAAACGGGAATCTGAGTTTTATGGGCTCAGCCACCTTCTCGATCTTGAGCTGAGTGCCCCGCATGCACCAAATGAAATAAAACATGGAACACAACTTTTCTTGGAAGTACAGATTTACTGAATCTCAATCGAACTGCTACATTAAATCGTAAAGCGAGTTTAAGTCTCAAGTGGTATTATGATAATACCAAAAAAGGCAACGTGCATATCGTTATCAAGTTATTATCTTATGCTGAGGAATGGTTGTTAGCTGGATCAGAACGGCACACAAGATCCTTACAAAAACAAAGTGTCTTAACTCAAAATAGACTTACAGTCCAATTTAAAGCATTTTATGATAATTTGTTGAAAAATACGTTAAATTAGACGAATTATACGAGATAAGGAGACTGTGAAACAAAAACAATGCAGATTTGCTACAATTGGAAATTGTGATTCATTTTTTAATCCAAATGTAAATGATTTTCCAAGATGATTATCCAGTAAAATTGCGTAATTTTTTGCTATTTCAAGACGATCCGCAAACTGAAATACTTCTAATCTACAGGTTAAATTGTTAGCCTATTATTTTAGTAGTTTATTACTCTTAGATTAGACCTTAGAAAAATATATATTCTATTTTACAATGAAAGGAAAACATTTAATATATGTGTGAGGGAAGATTATTTTACAAATGTATTGTAAATTCAATTGGCGTGTGTTCGTAATATTTATGAAAGCTGGCATATATTAAAACTGTTGTTGACATATATTAAAAATATTTCAATTTTCATTACTTTTGTTTGTAAGGTGGATACACTCACTATGATTTCATAATAAATATTGTTTTTATCTGAATAATACAAAATACTCTTAAAAAATAAAATAATATAAAATTCTATAAGATATAACTATAATCTTTAAGTAGACTATAATGGGAAATAATTGTTTACAAAAATCCTTTTTAGTGATTTTGAGTGACCAGTCAAATTCATTCCGTAACGTTAGTACATGCCAGTTAACATTCTAATTGGAAACACTACGGCTAAGAAAATGAATCGGCGATATCGACGTATCTATAATTGAATTAAATTATATGGAATACGAAGCGATGAAAAATTAATTTACTTCGATGAAATGCTGACTCGGTGTTATTATTCATACTTTATTGATCGAAAATTACATCTCAAAGTTTGCCAGACGATGTTTAATGATTACGTTTAATATTAACATGTAAAGGGCGAATCGGTTTTTAAAACGATCGTTATTTAAAGCGTATTTTTAGGCAACATTTTCGAATAATGTTTCTTCCCTTCATACCAGCCACAACACTGAGAAGAAAAGTAATAATATGAATTAAAAGATACTCCCGAAGTATACACATTTTAACTATTAAAGAAAGAAAAAATAGCAAGTATAAGAGTCATATTTAGTATTTTTAAACTAAAAGTTGCTACATAAAGTTAAAAGTTTACTATTGTCTGTAACAAAGTTATTTTTATACCTTTCTAATATTTCATTAAATCGATATAAAAAACAAAAGTATATGATATTTCTTTTTTCTCAGTTAACAAAATTAGCTTTTTGATTATTAATACTTTTTATTAATTATGCGAAAAGGATATAAGTTAATAAATAATAAAATAACCACTTTTTAAAATTTGAATAATTCAAATTATGAATAAGAAACTGAAGTACAGATTTCAGGTTTCATTTAGTTTAAAATTTGTATCACGAAACGTGTAACTTTAGAGATTATATTGTTTGAATTTATTTGACGACGGCATTGAATGAAATTGTGTTCGTGGTTTTATGGAAACTTCCCAAGACAATCTTATGAATTATAAATTAATGCGTTCATTGCAATCGTGTTATATCATTGATTACTTTATCCACTTAAATATTCACAATATATGATGTTTATTCATAAGTTTGTAGTGATATTTTTAGTTAAAGATAAAACAAAACGATTGGTTCAATTCAAATGAATATTATAAATAGATTATTTGGAATAGAAATTGAAAAAAGTACGTTAAAAGGTAGTTTCATTCTTATGACATTATGATCAAAAAAATTGTTATTTATTTAAACTCATGTCAATATAATTTGAATAAAATAACACCAGCACCATAACATCGTAGTGAAAGAGTCTACTTGGTGAGCATTAGGACACAAGTTCGATGCTTAGTTTAGCAGCGATTTTCACTAACCTCACCATTACGAACGGGAAGGTGTGTGGAGTGTATGACTCGATAAATAAAAGTACTCAAATATATTGGGCATTTCGAAGTAGAGGGTTTTAGCCCCTACGGTTTCCTATCCTCACGAGTTAGGTAAAAAAATGCGGAATGCTTATGACAGGGTAAAAAGGTAATAGGTAAAAGATATAAAGAATGCATGGATGATTCCTAGTAAGTGGGTGGTTGAACTCTCCCCTACAGAAGTTCCGAGCCAAGTAAGGCTAAACGTAAAAGGGAAAAGAAAAGGAAAGAAAGAAAAAAACGATTTAAAATAAGTACCGGAATTGTGATGTGAATCGCAATTTAGTTAAGTTGAACTATATTAAGGAAATGCTTTAAATATATTTTTAAACGAGAAGAAATAGAAACAAACAAATTTCTGAGTGTATTATGTAATTTTGTAACTAGATTATTTACCTTTTCTGCATTGTAGAAAGCTTGATACGATTTTCAACCTAGGTGGCCGTGAAGTATGAACGAGTTTAGTCACTATAAAGCTCCGCGCGAAGACTGATTAACTCGATAAGATTTGTAGGCTCGAAAGCCCGAGCGCATCGCGCTCAACTTTTCAAAACAAAGCGTAATTAATAAACAAGTTAATAACTTAGAAAATTACTTTTTTTTTCAAAACAAAGAGTAATTAATAAACGAGTTAATAACTTAGAAAATGACTTTTCATTATCCGGCATCGGTGGGGCCGCCATGATTAATTCGTCTGACAACCACTGGCTGTTCCGTGTGCGAGTTCCAAGGTTCAAAAGAGCCTGGTCGTACACTCTTGTGCACGATTCGGTTCACCTAACTCGACCTTTGCCTTACATCCGCGTCGAATTCTGTCGTCCAGCGCAAGTTACTTCCTGGCTCGGTTCTCATCCGACCTACCGCTAGTTTATCCGCACATCTCGTCCTTTACCGATCAACCTTCCCCTCCACCCTCAATCCCATTCTCCCTTTACCGCTTTTCTTTTTTTATATTCTCAATATTTTTCTTACTATTTACTCTTTGTTTGTTTACTTATTTATTTATTTACCTATTGCATGTATATAAAACTGTTACTATCAAAACTGTTTTCATTTTATTGAAATTAAAAAAAGTACAATATATATAATTAATTTTTGTTTTTCAATTTCAAACGCTTAAGATATTAATGTATCGAAATATATCAATTGCAGTATTTTATTACTTAGTCTTTTGTAGAAAAATAAAGCGTAGAATAGAGCGGTTATCTCAAATGACTTTTCCAGTGCGGCTAAATAATTGTGATTTACTTCATTTGTATTTCTTTTCCAAGATATTCATATTTGCAAGTATACGAAGTATTTTATGACGAAACCTAAACTCGCAAATAAAAATTTGACTTTAATCGTAAATCGAACTACACGTATAGCGAAAATAACAAAATTTATTTTAAAACTACAGAACATAAACGTTCCATTTTTATATTTTTTCGTACAATTTTATAGAAGTTTGTAAAATTGTAAATATATTTCATTTTTTTATAAATATAATACTTTCTTTCGCTATTGTGCTGCGAAATTTTTATGTTCGAAATTCAATATTTGGTTTTTAAAATACTTTAAATTATTTTTTGCTTTAAAGACTTGTATAAACGTTAAATATTTTTTACGAAAATACAAAACGAGAAAAGGGTAAAATAAAAGAACAAAAAAAGAAGAAGAATAATTCACAAAGAAAAAAATTCCCGTTTAAAATTAATTCATCACTTTTCAATAACAATGAGCATTATTGTGTGATTTATTGTATTATTATTTTCAATATCAACAACAGCTGTCGTAATCTGATATACGAATTTACAGAATTGATATAAAACACTTGTAAATTTATAGATTTAGTAAACGACTTTAAACCCTCATATATAAATATAAATGTATACTGATTTATAAACAAAAATACAAAAATAATAAAATAAAAAAAGCATTGTAGAATACATTTTCTTATTTAAATTTACAAAAGTAATGTATGATTACACATTATTACTCTTTTAAATTTTCCATGAATTATTTCAATGTTTATTTCTATTATAATCAAAATTAAACTGATGTAGTAGATTTCATTGAATTTCGTTTTAATGAAATAAAATTCTTGAAACGTTTCGGATGCGAAACGACTGCATCGGATACACGGTCCGCTTCTTCTAATGCGGAATCGGTCACGTATGAACGCGAACGCGCGATGATCGAGTCCAAACAACTAGCCGCACGTTTCGTTCCGACTTTACTTCTGTTATTTTATTTCGATTTTTTTCTCTCTCTTTCGAAAGAATGCTCCTTTGACCAAAGGTTGGGTTACGCGCAAGACGCGACTCTCGCGTGAGCCGGTGACTCCAGTCACGATTCAGCGCTTTCGTTTCTGTAATGTTATTCGCACTCTTCTCGTTACGTTTTGCCCGATGATCGCCTTTAATGCGATGAAACGATTCCAGCAGCAAAGGCGAACTCGTGAGTAGCGGTTCTTTTAACACGCGGATGCTCCAATAGAAATTTAGGCTACTTTACTGTACACCCAAAATATAATTATTATAATTATCATTAAAGTGATCATATGCTTGGTTAAAAATTAAAACAATTACTATCTAAGGTTGACAGAAATGCAGTAAAGTAATTATTTACTTTTCTTTACGCGTAAGAACCAAATATTAATGTTTAATTAAATATTTTTATTAAAACGTACAATTTGAAATGGAATATTCTTTCGTCTGTAGGATAAATGTCTTTGAAGTTATTATTATTAATATTAATATTGAATTTAATTAACAATCTAATTACTTTGATGTGATAACTAAAACCTTCTTTTAATTTTTTATGCATCTTTCATTTCTTTCAACAGTATTATTGTAAAATGGTAGAATGCAATAAACTGATTTAATTAAAAGTTCGATGAAGAATTTTATTAAAATTAAAAGTAATATTGAAGAATATATTATCGAGCTGAAATAAAGATGAAAAATAACTGAACGAGATAACACTTGCAAGTTTTTCCCTGCACAATAACTATTCAAATAACAACTCTGTTCGGCTATTGCATTGAGCTATTCAGTACAAATAATTTGTGAAAAGTAACTATGCTGAATGGTGGAAATAAGAAAATCACGAAGCCATTCGAGAAATACATTCCGGCGCAGCAAAACAATATATCAATTACGCAGAGTTTGAAACTTTTCGCGATCCTGTATTCAGAATAGAAAATGCATAGCCGTTAAAGTGCGCTGAATGGCACTTCGCGCCACAAAAATTGCGTCAAAGTATTTGTGGAAATGTGCAAAGCGAACGTGTGCCACTTTGAGAGTATTCAGCGCGGGATCGTCTCGACAATGCCTTGCGGAATTAATTTGTAAATTTTCCTTTTTCAAATTACCTTTGTAATGAAAAACTCGTTAAAATTTGTTCGAGGGAAAAGTTGCTGCAGTGGTGCTAGATTTAATGACATGTACCGCGAAAAGTAAGAAGAAAAAATAACTAGTAAAAAAAAGAAGAAAATGGTAGGGGAGGAGGTAAAATACAAAAAGGCCGAGAAAAATACATAAACGCGCGCGCGCGTAATACTAGGATTAATATCTTATTTTTTCGTAAAAATAATTCCTGGGTATTTTCTCGGCGGTTTATAATGAACCGTTCATTCTCCACTGAAACGCCAGTGGGAGGGCAGAGAGAGATAGAGATAGATAGAAAAAAATCCAATTCTTAACGAGCTCGATTAATTTGTACCATAAATACGACGTACTTCCTATGGATGTAGAGTTAGGAAGAGGTTTGTAACATTTCCACACATTCATCTCATTTATTTCATATAATAGAAACAACAGTTTAGTTATATCTTTGCAATTATTCGTAATATTAGCATTTTTTATTATTTATTAACTATTCCAACAAAGTATTTTGACGTAATCCAGTTTGGGGACACGCGAGTAATTGTAATATAAATTATTTTTATATTAAAAGATGTTTTTATATTGAAAAATTGTTCCACTATGCAAACCTTTCTTCAAACCAAGTTCGGGGGAGTAAAATTCAGCTACTGTTAAGAAACATCAATTACCGTGCAGAGTCCTGCATAAATTACTCAAACTGGATCGGATTTTAATTAAATTAAACGAATGTGTGAAAGTGTCTGCTCCTGAAATAAGATTAACGTAATTGACTAAAATAGTTTCGTCGTTCTCTTCCGTCTATTTTGTACCTGCTTCCTTTTTTTTTCTTTTGCTTTATTTCGTTGGAATTTATTATGAAAATCTTCTCGATGGCCAATAAATTATTTAAAATGTCGAAGCAAATTATATTCCATGCGAGAATCTTACATCTCGAGAGCACCGCAAAAAGTCGAACATTCTTTGGCTGGAGTTTATTAGCTACTCGAATTTGATCATAGTTTAAGGAGTCACGTAATACTTTGATGTATCTTAGCGATGCTTAATTGTATTACTGAACCTTGAGCGATCATTGATCTCAAACCTCAGTATTGGTCGTTTGAAATTCGTTTTATGGAGTAGATTGGAATTGCAATTGGAGAATTGAAGGGCATTTTTGTCAAATTGGCTTTTAAGTACAGACACGATGAAATTAGCATATTTTTACGTTTAAAACAGTGGTTCAAAACAGTTAATTTAATTTAAACAATATTGCAAAAAAATCGATATAATCATACGATGAAGCTCATTACTTAAAATAACATTATAACAAATTTGATTAAAGTTTCGCGTCTCTACAATATTTTAGAGTATTTTGCAAGAGTTTTACAATAATTCCGTGAACTACTCTCATTCATTCTGGATGAAGTTCATTTTTTTTATTATACCAGATTATGCGAATAAGAAATATGTGTAAATGCACTTGTCAAAGGGGTTATTAATTGTAAGTGCTACTCGGCTGCTGAATTCACGTAAAGCATACATATCTCGGTTCATCGTACAGGGATGTTAGGTGAATGTGTAATGCCATGCATCGCGCAAAATCAGAGAAGCTATTTAAAGTCTTAATGACACAAAGTGAAACTAAAATGAGATATTAAACATCGTTAATCTTGAGTTATTTCAGCGAACTAGTATTTCAGAACGCGAGACCACAAAACTTGACTGTAATATACTTGAATCCACGCGAGAAAATTAATCACTGACTGACAAATTGTTACCGTAAACTGAAACTCAAATTTTTCATTTGCTTGTGGGAAATTGGAAAACAGTCGATTTTATTCATCATTGTTAATCATTAACTATCATTTATAATACCATACTTTAACTGCTGACTTATTTTATTTTTATTTTCTTATTAGTAAAACGCGATTGCAAAAAATTTGATAGCGGATGCATGGGAGAGGTGTAAAGGTTAGCAGTTCGGATTCGTATTACTCGCACTGATTAATAATGAATTACTGTGGTTAATTTTCTGGTTAATATTCTTAGTAATTAGTCACGATTTTTTAAGTCACTTCTTTTGCTCAATTAATTTTGCTATACATTACAAATAAGAAATTATTCTATTTTTGCTAACAATAAACATCATTTACAATGTAATATAAATAAACAATGACATTGACTTATTGCATTTACTCGATGTTTGTAATTACATTGCAATGGAATCGAAAATGTACATACATTTATTCTGTATCTATTCTAAAAACAATTTGTAAATAGATTATAGTAATATTGTGAAATAAATGAGTTTAAAAATTATCTTTTTTAACACAAAAATGTAAATATGTAATAAGAAAAGCAGATAAAAGAGAAAGAAATCAAAACGTAAAATGGAATAATTAATGTCAAATATGGTTAATTTTAATCCTTTATTTTATTTGAATTTCGTCATGTTTGAAAAGGAGATATTTTCCTAAGTCAAGTGGTGTATTAAATGGAATAACCTACATTCCGGTAATTTGTGATTTATTTTACTAAAGTTTTGAATAAATGTTGAAAATGTACCGTTTGATGAAACGTTATTCATTAGATATCAAGGTGCAAACGTATAATTAATTTATAAATAAAATTTGTTTATAAAAGTTGGTTTCCTCTGACGAGTAGGAGACCTCGTCTTTTAAATAGAAATGTTTGAAGTGAATTCGCTAATTCTATCCGTTTTTATGTTGGAAAATGAATTTTAATGAAAATAATTAAATCGTTCTGAGAAAAAGATATGTGTAATTAAAAAAACTTATACGACGATTTAATTAATAAAGCAATGTAAAATAATATTAAACTTTATAATTTATAATACAAATATATTACCCAGTAATTTTACAACTGTAAATTAGTTGTAAATTAATGATAAATTATCGACACAACAATTACTATAATCTGTCTATTCAATTAAAGTGGTGAAATAAATAATTATAACGTACTGACGTTAAATTAACTTCATTGACTTTTTAACGGTTTTATCTGAAGCATTTATTTAGAGAATATTTATATTTCATATCACAATCTATAATCAAGAATGTCAAAAGTTCAAACAATTTTTAATCTGTTTAATTACAAACTATTCTGATTTATTGAAAAAAAAATTATTGCAATATATTTTAATTAAGTTGCATAAATTGTAATAGTATATAATTCATCATAACGTTAAATATTCATTAAAATATATATTTAAATTAAAAATGAGATTTTATATTCATAAAAAGTATCAGGCATTAATATTGTATATGTTAAAAATTCTTCTACGTTAATATCAGAATCGAATTCATATATATTATTGAGTATTTTGTCGATTGTGAAGAGGATTACAAAATATTGCAAGCTAATGCAAGCGCCACAGTAAAATGCTATAAGTTATAAGGCATCAATTCAAACATCGAATTGGAACGCGAAGACTAGAATTTTAAAGGTTTCAGGTGTGTCACTCTGTCTTATGACAACAATCGGCCACATGTTGCTTTGATGCACAAAAAGGGAAATATTGTATAATGTATAATTGGTTTATATAAATATAAATAAGATATAAGAGAAAAATTTATTTAAATTAATTAAAATTAAAATGAATTGATAGAACAAAAATTATATTATTTCAGATGACTTCAATTTCGAACGTGACTTTAAAACGAATCACAAATGGTCATTTTTATCAGGATTATATTTTATATAATTATCCTTAATTATAATTGCGCACAAATCAAACTAATTATGATGTTCAAACCTAATATACTATTGGTTTCTTTGTTGTTTTCAAAATTATTAAACCTGTATAATATATAGGAAAATAAGCACACTGCGCCAAGTGAATCAATTGATAGCAATTAATTAGAATGCTAATTTGACAAAACGAGATATTACAAACTGGAGTGAAAACCTGATGAAATCAGCAACCGTAAATCGTAACTAATCAAACCTATTTGACGAAATCGATAAAGAATTTCATTTAACATGTGCAGTTACTGTCGATTTTGTTTGTCAAAGGTACCAACTCGAACTGCGAATCTTGCAAAATAATGTACTTTTAAGAGAGAGAAAGCCAAATGACGAAAGATAAGCAGAAACAGAGAAAGATAGTGGGGAGGGTAGAGATAGAGATAGAGATAGAGGTATATGAAGAGAGCGAGAGAAAACGCGAGCACGTCGTGATTCCGCCACGGCTTTTTCCATTTGTGGCCCTTTCATATTTCCACCTCGCTTTCCTCCTTCGGCTTTTATCTTTCACGTAGCAAACTCGCCTAACTTTTCCTTCTGTTTTCACCCCGCAGTTTCCCCGATTTCTCGCATTTCTCCCTTTGGACCGTCTTCCCTTTGTTTCTCCTCCTTTATCCACGAGCCCACGGTTCTCTTTCCGTTCGCATTCTCGAGAATCAGCAACCCTCAAAAGCCTTTCACCTTCGCAACCCAGTTTCAAACAAAACGAAGAGTAATGACGATAATAAACGCGGCGTTTTTCAAAGGGATGTAAACCTTCATAGAGATGGCGAACGCCAACATAGATTTCTTTATTATCGGCCATGATTTTGATGTAGATTTTGTTTGAAATTCAAGAAAAAAGAAGGAGGATGAAAAAGAAGAAGAAGAAGAAGAAAAAAAAGAGCATGTTGCGATTTCGCGGCAAGGCAGTCAGAAAGGAAGAAAAGTATATGTTGCGAATCATAAAGTGATTCTTTATTTTATAAACATTTTTGTTCCATTTGCATTTAATTATTTAAAGAAATTTATTTATTTACGACAAGAAAATAAATAAACTGAAGAAATATTATTTTTTGTTTCAAACTAAACTTGAGAAAATTCCTCAAATTTTCAATGGACTCACTAAGAAATATAGGGTGAAAATTCGGAAACTGAAATTAATGTTAAATATTATAATTCAGTACTGGTCGGATACTGAACCACTTCTACCTAGAACAAGGAAGCTCATTTTAAGATCATATGTGCTCCAAATCGTTTTCTTTCCAGGAACAATGCATCGTGGTTAGAACTGGACAAAAAGTTGACGCCTCGCTAAATCGTGATGCTACAGAAATGCATACGCACCCTCTACAGCAGGTAATCGTAAATTACCAACGTCGGGCAATTTTTGGATACTTATTGTGAAATAATAGATTGTCGCGTGATTTAGAGAGGCGCGCTTTGCGGACCGTTTGAAGTCGCGGCGATATCGGTTTCCAGTGAAGCGTGGTGGTGAATTTAGGATCATTTGGAGGCGCGGGGTGATTTATCGCCGGCGTAGTGTGTTTTTTAAGTGGGGCTATTTGGGAGAGCCGGGGCGGCCACCGAGGTACAACGAGGTTTTTCGTGGTTTGAATAAAAAGAGGGTGCCTGCACCTCTCATTCCCTTTGTTTTTCGTGCTGATATTTCGTCTGTTTGGCAATGTTTTTGTGATACTCGATCGGATTTCGAGTGTTATTTCAAATGTTTTGGTTATTTAAGCCCGTTCTTGATCCGTTTGATATCAAAAAGTTTTTTTTATTACTCATCCCCAGTCGATTATTGTTATTTTTTAATAAAATTTGTATTTCATAGATTCTTTATGCGTTGCTAAAGAAAAAATAATAAAATTGTCGAAGAATTAGAATTCCCTTTATTAACTTCGGTCCAAGTGTTCCTGATGACTTTTCATTTAGACGATGAAATATGCACCCCGTGATGAAAAAGTGCCCCTGGGCTAATGGCTTCGCGCACCCCTCGTGATTATATCCGCTTAATCGATTTCTTTTTCAATATTATGTTATCAAATAAATGTTCAGTGATTTATATAAATATTATTGTGTTCATGTACATTTAATAACGGAATGATTGCCTAAAAGGAGATAATCTGCACAGTAGAATGCATCTACGATGTGATTGATATTATAGACGATACTCGCAGATGTTAAATTTTTCTTAATAAAAATATATAAAGATATAACTTTATGTTTAAATGACAAAAATTGTAAATAGAGTATTCGTACGCGATTTGGCATGTACTGATCCGTGATCGCAGATGAATAAAACAGTCATAACAAACCATTTTTTGTTTTCATCACGCTTCGTAGACTCATATCAGGCTTGTTAAGCGCATGCGCGTAATACACTTTTAAAAGCAATAAAATTCGTACGCTATAAACGAAGCTGTTAAGTTACACTTCCGCAAATTATTTAATTAATCCATTATATCCCGTCAGTTCTGATTAAAAATGTAATTTTCTTCTTTCAAATACTAATTTTTTTTTTTTAATTCATTGCTTTCATCCTATAAAGTTTCAACTCCCAATAAAAATATACGAAATTCCATGCAAAATACAAACATTCTCCGTTTGATCCTTATCCCCCAAACAATGTAAAAGTAATTTTACAATAATATTCCTCATATATTTATCGAATCTAAATCTATACCGTTACTATGAAGACAATCCCTCCCTTACAAGTAATTAAATTCCTTCATCCCTCTGCAATGTCATAAATTATTTTACAATTGAATGAAACCAACCGGCCGAGTCCACTCTATCGACAAGTTTCGCTTCGTTTTTCCGGGGCACTTCATCTTCCCCGCGTTGAAACATCTCAGACTACGGTACGGTGAAATAAAAGAGAAAAAGAAAAAGAAAAAAACGGGAGCGCGGGCAGTTGATTTCCATTCCGGGCAGAGTCGTACCTAATACGCGAACGATAGGTGACCCGAATGGCTCCGCCATCTGTTGACAAACGGGCGGGCAGCCGAGTCGAAAATCGCGACACACCGTCGAATCGGCATCCGGGCATTCGGCCAGGCACGACTGCGCTCTTGATTCCGCGTTGTTGCACGTGTAACGGTTAGCGCGGCGCGTCCTTATTACGGTCAGAAATGTTTCGCCCGAGCGACAGTAATTATCGCACTCGAGCGGTCGCGCGAGCAGAGCGTGCGCGAGTCTCTAAATATTTATCGTGAGGGGGGGGGGGTTGAAAACAAAGCCGCATTGATCGTCATGTAAATGAGCGCGCGCTCGGCATTAGCCATATCGGCGTCGGCGATAGGGAACCCCGGGTATGCATCGTTGCGCGCGGTCATCGCCAGGCAATCATTATTTATGAACAAAGCGCACGGCCGTGCCGGCTCAAGGACGCGATCGAATATTCGTCATAATCCCGGGGTAACGAGCGGATTAATTGTAATCCCTCAAAGGAGATACGTGAGAGGGACGGAAGAAAGATCGCACTAATCGACGGACAAATTAATCCGTGAACTTATTCCCGTCGACAACCCGACGGCCGATTAATTAGAGAGATATGCGCGGGCTCCGTGGGCGTCTTCATTCAGGCACCGTAAGCGCGTTGAAAGAAGAGTAAAAAGGTTCGGGGCGCAATGAAAATTGTACACGGTAATTGTCCGGACGATAAAAAGTATGTATTGATTGTCCATTCTATGGGAGGCTTTGTAAATCTTTATATGGTAGTTGGGCGGAAATTAGTGTAACGAGGATGAGTTAATGCGATGGCTGTAAGGTTAAATAACGCCATTTGTAGTTTACATTTTAATTGAGTAAATATTGTAAATTTTGTATATTTATTATGTGCGTGTTAATATTTATCATCGTAATTGTTTGTAAAGTGAATTAAATGTTGATTGTCGAGGTGATACAATCTTTATACAGTAAATATTTGCACAGTGAAAATTGTGCCAGTAAGATCTTTACTTAAGGCATTGTTAATCTCTATATTGTGATATCATCTTATTTTTAATTGTAGTTTATAGTAAAAAGATGATGAATTGAGTAGTTTAGGGAGTGGCAAAGTTACAAAATTAACAAAATTCTGCACGACTCAGGTGTAAAAACCATTTGTAAATGGTAATATTTCGCTAGATAATTAGACTTATTTATGACCAGATAAAAAAGGGGCGCTACTAATATATATCGTGATTATTTTTGGAGTTGAATTGAATGTTTGTTTATAAGTCACGTGTATTAGGAAAGGATAGGAGGAAATATGATTCGCGTGGGAGGGGTTAGGCACTGCCGTGCCGAGACGGCGAAAAGTTTGCTTGATTTAATTCGGGAATATGGTTGAGGCGATATGGGGTGGTCCCCTAAGTGCAGTTTCGTGAAATATGAGGGTTTTTAGGTTTCGAATTTGAGAGCGGCGGTTTCAGCAAGTTCCCGTGGTTGGTGCACATTAGATACAATTAGGAGGCGAGAGACTTTTTACTTACTAAACTTCCACATATTCGTCATGTTTGTTACGACGTTTGTAATTGCGAATAACGATAAAATCTATCACTATTATTAATATTATTAATACTATTATTAATTAATCCTTGATTTCCTTGAATTAATATCAATTCAAACATAAGATTCAATTGCAAATTTTTAATAACAAGAATTAAAATTAACCGCTATCTACAATCAGCCAACATTTATAAACCAATGAAAAATTTCAGATTTATCGTTATCGGCATCATTATGTTAAACATGCCAAATTGAAACCCCATTAATAATTCATAAAGATCTTCAATTCTCATAATTTCTTCGCCTTTTCCACCTAACATCCTCATTAATTACCACACCGACAATAATCGCCCAACCATTCCGTCCAACGAGTTAAAATTGTTCGGACACCGAATCGCATCATCTTTAACTTGATCACCGACGTAGAAATACCGCGTAAAATAAGACCATGCTCAATTAGTTTCGTTAATCTTGCGTAAAACTGACGCGCAAGCATTATCGCCGTAACGCTGACAAAAGAAAAAAAAAAGAAGAAAAAAAAAGAAGAAATTTCGCACCAAAAACATTTAACAACGAGTGACTTGTACGACATTCGCTTCTCAGGTCGGCAACGCTTTGCTCGAATCCAAAAAGGCAGAACCCGTTAGCCCATCAAAAACTAATACCGCCGAGTCATTATCAATCTAACCCCGTCTAACCTTCGGCTCCCTTCAAACATAATTCCGCTCGGCGCTTTTTGTTGCGCGTAAATTCCACGGTTTACGCCGCGGCGTCGTAGTAATTTGCGCGATTGCAGTGACGAGCATTCGATTTGGCATTGTAAAATTGAGAGTAGCGTGCAGGCGAGAATGAATGCCCGCTAAAGAGCAAAAAGAAAAAAAAAAGGAAAAAGCACGGGAAAAGGAGGAGGGGGTAAAAAGTGGCGGCAAGGGAAAGAGTGGCGTTTTTGCATGTTCCCATCGAGCGACAAGGTGGTAAATTGGCGCGATACCATCCGACCGATTTTTGCCGAGGAACCGGTCCTTCGATTGGCCGTTCCAATGTGATCCCGCCATTTTTTCGCCGATCCTTGCTAATAAAATTTTCCATTTACTCGGCGCGGCTGTCGCGCTCTAATTGGCAGCGCGACGGCCTCTCATTTGTTTATTGGACGCGATACCGCTCGATTTGTCAAAATTTACAGCATAGTTACGGCAAACGGACGCGGAGCCCGCGACTGTCGATTTCGCGGTGTTGGCGTTCGATTAACACTTTTATGATTAAGCGCCTTTTTATGATAACCGACGGATAATTGGATTCCGCGAACGGAAGTCTTCGCGATGGCCGCGAAAGAACCGGTAATGATTCCCCCGGTGTAAGTGTAAAGTGGCGTCGGTTTTATATGACGCGAAGTCGGACGGATTTGTCGGACGTGGCGCGCCGCGGTGTATGATTAATCGCAGATAGTATCGGCTCCCTAATATGCCGCGCTCGCGATGGATAACTTAATAGCCGAGCGTGTCAATTTTCCACGCTTACGTAATTCCGAATTCAATCTCGGGCATTATTGCCGCTCGCCTCCTTTTCCCTATTTGATTTGAATATTTGAGAGCGCGGTCGCGTTCGCGCTTTATGAAAATGGGACACGGTTCGCGGTACACCGAGGAAAGAATACTGACTGGCGTTGCGAGGATTATTAGTGAATTGGGGATACGCTTTATTCGTTGGAAACCGCGTGCTGATTTATATTTAAATTTTTACCAAGATCTTGGTAATCTCTCAATTTACTCGAGTTAACAAGATCTTAAAACAATGGTTGACGTGGAATAAAGTGCACCGAGAGAAATTTTATTGGCGCTGCAACTACATTTCGTAGTTAAATTTGTGACTTACTACACCTTCTTATTGTATGAACTGTTTTTTTTTATAACGGTAACTAAATTTCGTCTAGGTATCAAATTCTTGAACTAACCAATTCCTTTAAAGAAATTTAAATATTTTGCGTAATGTATACCCCCTGTTCACTGATAATCTTTGTAACAACTTCTTTATCAGTGCAGTTGAGAATAAAAATCAGATCATATGTCTAGTGATCTGACCTGAGAAAGATTTACACTTTATCAAGTCTTATTAAACCTGTTCCTATACGAACTATTGCATCGTACCTGATAAGATCTAATCCAAATACAGTCTACACAATAGAAACTGATTTGTTGCGATCTATTCGTATTTAATGACGATAAAACTCAAGTCCGGACAAGTCTGATCTAATTTGAATTTGCTGTAAATTTGACTACTTTTGCGTCAACATTGTCTAACTTTTTATAAAATTTGTTACATATCTGGTTTAAAGGTGAACCGATATGATTTATTCCAAGTCTAACGAAACTTAAAATATTGAAATTTAATTAGACCCAAAGGCATCTACCTTTTCAAATTTAAACACATCCTTTCAGATCTGATCTTTACGTATCTCATTAGAGCTGCAATAGATTCAGATCTGATATTTCCTTCTTCGGTAGAATTCTACCAGCTCGTCGACTCACTTGAGTCTGTCGGAAAATAAATGAACGCGCAAGTCGCGATAAAGCGTCGCGAGCCTGCGATTAGCCGTGAATTTCATTTCGCATTGAATAGCTCTACTGTTACGTGCGAGAAACACTCTTTGACATGTAAAGCGTGACACGACGCGCGCCGCTTTTTAATATCGACTGCTTTGCCGCTGGCTAATCCCCCGACTCTTGTGTCGTCTTACGGAAGCTCCGCCTTGCAAAGCGCTGCAAGATAAAAGTACCTTTGTTTGGCACAGCAGTCAACGCAACTTTTACCCGCTCGCCACTCGCAAAATGGTGATCGCGTAGTCTGCGTTAATGAGCTGAATTCGGTCGTGAACAGCTGGATTCTTAAAATTAGTGGTCGCGTTATTATGATCATTACGAATGACATAATAATGCAGGACTTAAATAAAAGTTAACAAAAAAATATAAAGAAAGTTTTAATGCATTTTTAATAGTGATTTTCAACTTTTCATTCATGGTCATTTAATCTAACTCAGATTTTAATTTGATATGCACAATCGACTAAATAATTTTAATTGACTATCAGCGAAGTGACAAAAAATTGTTAATTATATAACTGAATAGAGCAAAAAAGGTTATTGAAGCAAAACAAAAAGATTTACAAAAAGGCTATTGTGTGTTATTTAAAAAGTTTCACAGTCGTATAAACACGATTAAAATTATACTACAACATTGTAAAATCAACCATAAAAATAAAGAACTGAAAATGTTTTTAATCACGAATTATATTCCTGTGTTTCAGTTTTACAAACGTATTTATTTTCGTTCGAATTAAACCCGTCATAATAAAATACTACATCATTTTCAACAGCCATTATATAAATATAATAATGCCAACTTATATACAATATTTTGTGACCTAATTTATGACACAAAAATAAATGTTTTATATCACTATTTCTATTTTATTTAGTAATTTATAATAATTTTAAAAGTATCGTTTTTCATTCTTATTCAGCAAAAAGTAAATTGCCAATTTTAAATTCAAGAAGACAACTCGTGTTTCTCCTATCGCTACGCAACTAATCCCCCCCCCCCTCCCTCATCGGAAGAAAAACTACACTTTTCTTCCTGTTCTGAAAGCATCTACGTTTCTTCCTGTTAAGTAGACACGAAAAGCAGTACTTCTTTTACACTTTAACACGAAATTCTAAGGAGCCTCCACAATCGGTGACCAAACAAAGATAAGCCCTTTAAATTTTGGTCAACGTAATAATTTATCGTGCACCTTTTTCCGCACGACTATGAGTGGTCGATTACCAGCGCCATGCGATTGTCATCGTCGTCCTAAGGGTGAGTGGGGGGGTGAGGGGTTAGAGTGACGCTCGAGCGCGGCCGAAGACGCGGGTAAAATTCATTACAACGAGGTCGTTTACTCGGCAACAGTTCACCTCGGTTATTTTCTCACGTGCGAATACGCCGACGCGCTTCCTCGCTGCAATCAAAATCACTATTATTTTCGCGGGCGGCGATCGATCGGGAAATTTTCGCGCGCTCGAAATTCGTTTCCCCGACGGCGATGTAATTTTCGCGACGCCACTATTATGCACGCGCCTGGGCGTGCACGCGCGCGACTCGTCCCGCTTTTCGCGCGGACGCAAAGTCTGCGGCATCCCCGCGAGATCGATCAGGATTATTTATGGCGAAGTAAAGACGTCGACGAGATGCGGGGATAAGCGGCGATTATAATCTAGGAGGCTAACCCGAGACCGGAGTAGCATATATGTTTATAAGACTTTATTGGATAACCTTCGATCTCGTTGACCTTTGCCCGCCGGCCAAACGAGTTCGGCTCGTGTGCGAGCGATTATTAGTCCTTCCGCGTTCGAGAACTGTGAATCATTTACGATTATGTCGACTTTTGTGAACCCAAATATTCGTGCCTGCTTGTCATTTTTCTTTTTCCCTTTCTTCTTCTTCTTTTTTTTTGACCGTTATTTAATAAGTCAATGCACTTTGCTGGGCGTACTTTCGTGCGATTAATTCATGGAATTGTGTTGTATTTAAGTAACTAGCCACTGGACGAAGGTAATGCAAAGTTTAATTATTATTATGTTGAAATAGAACTCGAAAACAAATAAAGTGGAAATAAAATTTTGTACTTCATAGAGGAAGACAACACTTATTTCATCACGTTGCAAGGATTCGATTTGAGATCTTACATTTACAGTCATATTTCCGTAACCATTTGCAAAACGTGCAAAGTCAAATAATTTTAACTCGTAATTTAATTCCAGTTTTAGAACATAAAACTTGAAAGTAAATCAACACTCGTATAAATGTTATTAAGTACGATTTTCACATAAATTTCTCAAATTTTAATTGAAATTAATATTAATATTACACTGAGAAAAAAGTTATATTAAACATTACTATACCATATGAGTTCTGACAGATATCGTCTATGGTGTCAGCATAATTACTATACCAATTATAAAGAAATTTTCCATTCGATATGGTAAATTTTTTTATATTAGTGTTGTAAATTTGTTTGTTATTTTGGTGATTATTGTCATACTAGTATATTAAATTTTATTATATCGAATGGAAAATTTCATTATAATTGGTGTAGTAATTTCGTAGACACCATAGACGATATCTGTCAGAACTCATATGGTATAGTAATTTTCAATATAACTTTTTTCTCAGTGTACATTTACATTCCATTAAGGTCGGAAGATATTTAGTTTAAATATTAAACTGAAAATGAAAATATGTAAATAAGCAAAACTTGGCAGTCTTCGAGCCTTTGATAAAATTCTCCTAATATTTTAAGCAACCTTACTTATCTCCACCCTACTTCAGCGCATATTAAAATAATTCGATAACACTACATTACCTTCCCCCGAGCACTTGGCCGTAATTTGTAAAACAAGTCCACCACAAGCGCGTATCAACGAAATTTGTTGAATAAATTGCGCGGGCGCATTTTTTGAGCGAGCGCGTGATTTTATTAGAATTAAAAATAACGCCGGGGCCTCAGATTGTTGGAAGAAGAATTCATTGAATTTATAGTGGCCGTAAAATAGCGCTGGCTGCGTGAGTAACGTGACTGCGAAAGCCCCATCGATTTACTGTCGTAATTAACTGATTCGCAGAAGCAGCAAGTCATTGATATGTCACAGTAAAATGTTGACCGTAACAGATAAGAAATATTGTCATTGATGTATGTTGAGTAAGATTTGCCATACAACAGTTACATTTTTCATTCGATACGATATACTGAATTAGAGCGTTTGCTTGCCACGGCAAATTATTCCCGAGTGCTCGGTTTTTTATTGGTCGAAAAGCACTTTTATTAGATTTAATATAGTCGGTATTAATTTTAGCTCAGGTATATTATACACTAAGCAAAAAAAAAAAAAGGCCACTTTGCGCCGATGAAAAATTAACAATTTTCAGACTGCAATAACTTCGTTAATTTTCATCGGATTTAC
>JABFPN010001509.1:0-28527 GCA_022817305.1 Leptoteleia sp. ZL-2020 | reverse complement strand
AACCAACTATAGTTCAGAAATTGATATAACTTTATCTTTTAGATGTATTAACTAAGCTATACTATACTTGTCGAAAAAACAAACTAAAGTATTTCTAGTTGGCTGCACTATATTTTTCTCTGAGTGTATCACTAATAAACATCTTATTACGTACATCAATTACACCTAATGTTAAGATCAAATTACAGCTTAACGGTTCCGGAGACGGGCACATCAAGTCGATTGTCAACAAACAGTACAACAGTCCTGTCGGCATTTACAGTGAGGAGACCATCGCCGAGACTTTGTCGGCCCAAGCCGAGGTCCTGGCTGGAGGTGTTCTTGGGTAAGCTTTAGAAAAGGTTAAAAGCGTAAAATCCAATACCTCCAAGGTAACACAATTCTTATTGATGTCGTTAATAATTGCAGGGTTAATTTCAAGAAAAATGAAAGGAACTATAATGCGGAGAACAGCGAGGTATTTAAAATGGTGCAAGAAGCGGATAAGGAGCCAAAGACCCCAGAACCAGGTAAACTTGCTTGATTTTTCCTTCCCATTTATTAATCATTTACATTCTTTCATCGCCCACTGTTCACTAAAACGAATAGAACCTAAACCCAATCCCGTCGACAACTTTTTTTCAAACATTACAATTATGATTGAACAACAGCGGAACCTCACATGCCAAGTGGGGTGGCGACGCCCTCATCACCGGCCTTAGCAGGACTAAGACCAGTTTCTGCCCCCGAAACAAAACCACAACCAACGACACCACAATCCAGTTTGCCATCTGGACAGAACATCTGTGCCGATTGCGAAAGGCTCATCGTGTAAGTCCCAATAATGGTGCACCCAATTGAAGTAAATGTCAATTTCTAACTTATTTGTCAAGATACTTTTAGAATTAGATAATTTAAAGAATGAAAAACGTGTCTCTCTTTATCTTTGACAGGAAGTTAGAAAAGAATGTCTCGAATGTATTGATAATAGCTTCAAAATTTTAACATGTCATATGAATGATGGCTAAAATAACAATTAAAAAATGACTAATATTTACTTCCATTTGGGGTACACTTATACCTTGTCATTGACTTTTCGACAGACCTCGAACAACGTCCAACTCCAAACATTGTCCGACAGTAATGATTTCAGTTCGTTTATCACGCAGGAACAATTTATATGTACATCTCGCAAGGTTTTCCACACCCTGTTTATGAACCGTATTATCTGATATGTCTTTTCTCGAATTGAATGTCATAGTTTCCTCGCGGACGGAATTTTATTCGTCGGTGAGCCACGCGGTTGGTGGACACGCAACGTCTCCAAGATCGCCGACACCACTTGGACGAACCTTTGGCTCCGCCAGTTCATATTACAATGACACCCGAAGGAACGAGGAACAGATGCAACGGGATCCTTTATCTTACAACTCTTCGGGATCGCCTATTTGTAGCAACTGCGATAGCGCAATTGTGTAATTATTTCCAAAAGAAAAATCAAATTGCTAGGTTTGAAAACCCTTTAAAAGTATCGTCAGAATCAAAAAGTATTGAAACAAATTGTGTCACATTTTGCAAAAATTCATTTTACTGGTATCACTTGCATTTCTGTTCAATACATATTTGATGGAAATGGAATGATTAATTGCAATTTGATAGTAGAAGAAAAAAAACGTATTGGAAATTTCTATCAAGCATATGACAATTCTGACGACAGCATAAACCGTAATCACACGAGCATGAAGGCCAAAATGTTCGCTCAATACTTTTAGCTAAAGATACGTCCAATATGCTTCCTCATGCAAAGCATCTGTCACTAGTTCGACAAGATATTTCATCATCGGAGTCATGTATCTTGGGTCACATGCATTCCAACTCACGACTCAAGGATGCGCCCGCGTCAGACAAGGAAATGATTCGGTGACGAAAAGTTGACACGAGCATTTCAATAACTGATTCATTATTCATCGGCTTAAAATGGTTCTGTGTTTGCAGTCAACATTGAATTAGATTAAATTTAAAACAGAAAACTGATTGACTGAAATGCGCACATCCTTGGATCCAAGCTAATTTTTTGCTCTGTACAAATGTTCTTTGAACGCATTAAGATATTTATCGTTATATTGAAATATCCATTGTATTAGTTATCCAACTTGCCAAACTTCCAACCAACAAAAAAGTGTTATCGCTTTTGATATTGTTTTCTTTACTGTGTATTGTAGATATTCCTGTGCTTTTGATGTCAGAGAACGATGTGGCTTTCCGTATTTGCACATCCTTTTATCTGTCTCGATGTTTTTATTTCTAGCGTCTTGAAAGGTGAAGAACGATTTTACTCTCGCATGAACACATTTCGTATTACTTCTTTTATTTGTACAATACGGCTCCATTTTATGACTTTTTTTTCATTTATTTCACCCGAATGTTATTTTCGGAAAAGGATTAGAGTACTTTCTTGGAAGTAATGTGAGTGATCCTGTTTTTTGTTTCTTTTTGATGATTTATGTTTGTAGATTTATAGCTTTATTAATGAAATTTTGATGGACAAGACGTTGTTCGTAGCTTTGCTTGACTTCGAATCCACTCTTCAAAATCTGCTTATGATTTCATTTTTCCGATTCGATGTCGCAATCAATGTTTGTTGAATAGTGAATGGATAGCACATTCAATGTATGAATACCTAATTAACTCTTATCTTTTGCTTTAGAGGAGTTTTCGTAAGGATCAAGGACAAAAACCTGCACGTTGAATGCTTCAAGTGTTCGACTTGTGGCACATCACTTAAAAATGTTGGTTACTACAATATTAATAACAAACTATACTGTGACATCCACGCTAAGATGGTTGCGAGGCAAAATGCCCCATCTGGAATGATTCCTGTTACCATACCAACGTAAGTTGACGATTTAACTGTAATTTTTTTTAACTGTAAATAAAATGAAACTAAATTGAAATATTTAAAATTCTCTAAACAAACGTAAATTCTAAGAGAACATCCAAATTAACAATTGAATTTACAATTTTTTTACAATTTTTTTAAATTTACAGCAAAGCTCCGGCGAGTACCATCTCATCGGCGCTGTCAAATATGGGCCCACTATCTCCTCCACTTAGCAATCAATGTTCCTCTCCGCAACCGTTCTCTGTAAGTATTTAAAGTCAACGTTAAAACTTACGTCTTCGTAACTTCAATATACTGAATGTTGTTTGCCTTAAAATTTTTGCTTCGCTATAACATTTTCGTCAATATAAAATCGACGGCATAAAATTAACGCAACGTGTGTGTTGTGCGCTACTAATCGCTTTTACAGAGCAACGATCGACTCGATCAGGAGCTGATTCAATTTGAGAAGCAGCACTCTTACATGACGTCAAATGGCTACCATGCCAATGGACACGGCGCTCAAAATGGCGAGTGCAACAGGACGAATGGCCATTCGAAAACCTACAAGAGCACACTGACCATCCCGGCTGGAACCAACGAGCTCAATGGCGACCATACCGATCATAACCGTAACACTACTAACATCAAATTATCGCACGCCGTTGTTAATGATGTGTGTGAAATTGTTTTTGACCCTGTCATCTCTGAGGACACACATGTCAAAGAGAATGGCTACGAGAAGAACAAATATGGGTGGAAAAAGGTGATTAATTTGTTTTACAACAATTCGAAAAGACTTTCTCGTCGGTTACGAAAAATTATGCAACAATTTCAGAAACTCGATGGAAATGTCTTCAAAATAATTTCAGGTTCCTTATTATCGTGCCTGAAATCAAAGCTGTTATTCCATAATGTTCCACCACAGTATTCCCCACTGACTGTCATAAAATTTTACTCACAACAATCACAATGTGTCAATGTAATTTATTTTAAATCGTGAAATTTTGTTAAGAATTGATTGATTGAATGAGCAATAGCTATTTAAATACTTGCAGTTGCACATTTTATATAAAAAAACACAACGTATAGTATTTACTATCACGAGATGTGTTTGTTATGTACAATTAGATTTTTTTAGATCTAATTATATTTCTTGACTAATAAATGTAATAATGAAATAACTATAAAATAATGACTCAGCATACGAAAGTTAGATATAACGGGCATACTTGAATGAAGAATATCACATAAAACTATGTATAAATATTGTACAGGTTTTTTCATTAATTATTTAAAGTGTTTAAACAATTGTTACCTATATGTCCTGCTAAATTATCATTCATGTATGACAGAATAATACACGGAGAAAAATAGATTGAAAAAAACACAAAAACATTAAAACAAATTACTAGATTTTATTAATAAACTCCTATAATATACTCCAAACATCATTTATAAATTTTACATTTATATAATTACTAAGCTGAAATAGTAATTTTTGTATGACGTTTTCGAAAATAGAACGAATATTATTATAAAAATAATAGTTTGAACAAGTGTGTATCCAGTTTACTAACAATATTAGTAATTTTTCTTAATCTTTTCTTTCTGTGTATAATATTAAATTAGTTTACGCCCCAATGTTATTAATACTCTGAATCATGATGGTTTAATTTTATCCACCGCTCGTCATCCCTGAGGGGGCTAACCAGAAAGATTTGAGCTTGAGTCTTCCGCTAGCTTATGTCGTAACAAATAATTTAAATATATGGCACATGTGATCGGTAAATAATCTATACGTTACAGCCTATCCGCCTTGGCGTCTCGCCCGTTGATCTACCATTTCCACTTTCAGTCCAGGTAAAGTCTTTGCACGGTTGATATCGCACAATCGATTCTCGTGGTACCATCCCTTTAACCGTTACACCCTCAGTACGTGATAAACCCTTTTTTACAATATTAAATATTTGTGTGGTTGAAACATTTTGGAAGAATACACAGAACTTTATAAAAAAAAGTGCGCGCAATGTGTTAATGAGAATAAAATATATTAATATATGTACCGTCGTATTCCCAGGCTCCGATTTCACAGAACATCGGGGTTCCAAAGCCGTTCGGAGGATCCAGTATAATTCCAAACTACTCGACTAATTCGCCTCTTATTAACTCGAACAGCAACACCTTGCCACGTCCGCAGAGTCAGTCGGTGACTGGTGAGTTGAATTTATAATCATTAATATTATATCCGCCATCGAATTTTAAGCGAAATTAGGAATACATTGCCTGAACCGTAGTCAGATTATATTCTATAGATAACAGTTAAGGAAATGCGAGTTCCCGTACGCAGGTGTTTTCCAATTGGCTTTGGCTACGATTTCATCCTCAAAATTTCATTACCCTCATACTCGCAATTCCAAAATCATTTGATTACACATAGCGTTATGTAAGAACTTTAAAAAAGGATTTATTGACTCCACTTCCTTTGGATAGGTCGATACTCAACCCTGCCAAAAATGAAAAGTTCCCCCTTCAGAGGTACGACTGCTAATTAGAACCATACGTCGGGCCGTTCTAAATTGCTAGGCTTAAGCTTCTTTTGGCTTTTGACCCCGCGTCAACCTAATTGGCTGGTCATCGTTGACGCGCTTTTCTATCGATTTCACAATGTTATTCCCGTTAGCTTCTTATCATCGTTATCTATTCGTGCCTCTAATTTTGTCTTCAGCAGTTTAAAAAGGATAATCGATGCATACATTGAGAGCTGCCAGCTATGATAGTCTCGATTTAGTGGAAACTGAACAGTCGCTGTTTTTTTTTTCTCTTTTTGTTTAATCAGTTGCGTTACCATCGGTAGGCTTGATGCGCGCCAAACATTTTCTTTCGCGTTCTCGTTTATCACAATTCTCATGCGAGTATATAATTAGAAGGTCATTTTTGTTTTTTATTTGTTGGAATGATATTTGGAATGCGTCGTATAGATATGGTATGTATGTTGTGTAAGTGTTCAATATAAATGCTAGTTGCGATCTCGTACATTCATTATCATTACGCATGTTGCCTCTTCATAATACATCTTTTCTTATCTTTTTTCAGCAGCTTCATCTTTCAACCCGAAACCCAGACCCTTCTCTCTAACATTTGCGTGAATACGGCAGCTCTCGAAAAAGAAACTCAGTGTCTTGGCAAGATTCAAAATTGTTCTGTCGCACATGAAATTACTGAAACGAATTTAAGAACAAATTTAGAGAGTAAATTAAATTATGTTGTTAATCTCGTTTATTTGAATAAATCGGTATTATTAAAACATTATTTTTCAACAAAACGTACGCTCATCTTAATTTTTGCGACACGCTTTGTGATCCTTCGTTCAGCAATTTCCGACACTGATCCCATCGCTGTCTGTGAATCATTCCAATTTTGCTTAGTCGCGGTGAACCATCAGGCTGCCAATATGAAATTTTAACCGTGCTTAGAAATTGATTAATTCGCGTCCAAAAATTGAACGCCATTTTATCATTATTTTCTTAGGTTTGCGTTTTCGTAATACACGTTTTGTTAGGAATGCGTATTATTTCTGAGGCGATTATTTTATTTGCGTTATAAATGCTTCTGTAAATTATTTTAGCGCCCGGTACGCGTTTGTGGTTGATTCATGGGTAACCTTGATGGATTCGTATAGTAACCACCATTAATGGTCTTTTGGTTCAAATAAAAAACCTATCTTGACTAAAAGTAAATCTGATTACCTTTGAATAATCACGAGCGCGTCCCCTTTTAACATGCTTCTACTCACAGATTTCTTTGTTTTCTCTTGTTCTTCTAACACAACCAACCCGCCCCATTTAACTTACGCATGATTTGTGTGTGAATATTTGTGTTACACGCCCTGGCAAAACCTTGTTCTTCCGCACCAAAAATATACCATCTCAAATATCCTTCCTCTTCTGATATCCCAATGAGTCACTTCGCAGAACGCTATTACGCGGAGTGTGACGCTTACGAGGTTGTTGAAGAGGTCAAACGACCGACAATTGAAAAGCCACCCACTCCCAAACCCAAGTCCACGGTCTGGCCTCCTACTAAACCAATCGAAGACATTACCTATCCAACAGCAAGTCCTATCTACATAGACCCCAATTCGCGAGTTCGACAAATAGTGCGCGACAGGAAAGCTAGTCTTGAATCGGCTAGTAGAGAGCATAGTCGTAGAAACAGCTTCCTCGAAGCATACGACTCCGATTATACAATGGATAACGCGAGCTGCTCTGGTCCAACTTATCGGAAAGTCGAAGTGTGCGGTCACCGACGAGAGACGCGACGCAGCGAGACAGTTTCGTCTCGTGCTAGTTCCACCGAAAGTGTTCGTCGTTCGTTGACTCCTACCCGAATTGCTCAGCCAATGCCTAGACCTTGGACGGCCACTGTGACAACAAATTCGAGCGTTTATCAACAACCACCAGAGCCGGAAAAAGTGTGCAAAAAATATAGCGAGCGTCATTTGCACGAGCAAATTACCGACTCTGACCATGAAGAAAAGCGAGCTTATTGCGAGAGATATTGTATGGAAGAAACTGTCCCATCTGAATCCGAACCGGAACCTGAACCAGAAATGTACACTTGTACATGTGTGTGTTCAACAAAACCAGCTGCAGAACAAGCTCCTGAACCTGAACCTGAACCCTCATTCCCAGATTTGTCGAAATTGGTTCCACCGGATGTTGCCGTTTGTCCCAAAGGAATTGATGCCGAGCACGATTTGTTTACTGAAACCACTGAGAAGGATGTAGGAGATTTCCACATCAAGAAGACTACAACTTATGAAAAGACGGTGGAATTAGTGTCACCAGATGAAGCGCCAAAAATTACGAGAACTCAAGTTTCAGAGAGAAAATCGATTACTGATCAAGAGGTAGAAAATGTAGTCGACAGAAGTCAGGTACAATCATCAGTTAATTATGTTTCTTCTAAGATTGATACTTTGCAAATGGTTGAACATGCTAAGCATGCGGATGAAGAAGAAGCGAAACAGAAAGAATTACAAGAAATAAGGAAAAGGCAGGCAGAGGAAAAGAAGCGTTGGGAAGAGGAACGTAGAAAAAGAGAAGAAGAAGAACAACGACGTAGAGAGGAAGAGCAAAGAAGAATAAGGGAAGAAGAAGAGAGAAAATGGCGTGAAGAATTGGAAATTAGAGTTCGAAAACAAGAAGAAGAGGAAAGAAAGAAGAAAGTATGCTTCAGTGAAAGAAGAGAGTACAAAGAAACGCGTGAATCCGTGGAAAGAATAATTGATGTGAAAGTAGAGGAGAGACCACCTTCTCGGGAAAGGATTGTTGATATAGAGGTGGAAAATCGGCCTCCATCTCGCGAACATATAATTGATGTTGAAGTCGAAGGACGACCCCCGTCAAGAGAAAGAATCATTGACATAGAGTTGGAACAGGATAAGCCACCTCAACCACAATACGAAAAATACGAGGAAATAAAGCGAGAAGTTCAGTATCAGGAAAATATGGAAGAGCAAAGACGAAAAAGTTTAAGAGAACAGGTACAAGTACACCAAAGTCTCAGAGAACAACAGGTTCCCGAAAAACGTCAGCAAACCTTACAGGAGAGACGTTTATGTGCAAGATATGCTAAAAAGAATCAAGAAGAAAGTGAGAGTAGCGAAACAACATGCAAGAAACATGTGCAATTTATTAAGCATACAGAATGTGGTCCAGTTCCTTTACCATCGACTCCAGTGAAAAACTCTACCCCTAAAGAATGGAAGTCTGATATGGTCAATGCTTTGACTACAGCTCCCGATCGCCCTTATTCCCCATTTTCCACTGAATCCACTGGTGGGTCTACAACAAAACAACTTTACAGTCGTGAAATATCATACGAAGAAACTTATGGACCTCCTGAAGAGCCGCAGCTGCCTCAACTTCCTCAAAATCGCCCAGTTTCTCCTTTTCAGGATGCTTTAACAACTGCTCCTGATCGTCCTTATACTCCTTTGGGGGACCCAGATGATCAATTGTGTAGAGGTAGAGCAGAAACACCTACATTTTCAAACACTGTTGAAGGGTACTGCCCACCAGCTCAACTTCTTTATACTGATATAAAACATCCTGAATGTACTTTAGGTAAACGAGAGACACCACGACCATTGCCAACTCCTCCTCCTGACTTTCACTTACGTTCAAGATCCATTTCTCCTTCAAGATCTCGTCCACCAACTCCCCGAAAGCTTAAAACGGATGGTTTAAAAAAACCGGATGCAATTCCTTCATATCAACGCAACTTAATTACAGTAAGTTCTGTACCATTAGACGGACAGGTATTCGATCCTAGTAGAACACCAACTCCTACTCCGAGGTGTACAAAATCGCCAGCGCCAGGTCCGCCAGAACCTCCAATGTGCATGAGAGCACAAGCCCCGAGAATCAAGGAGGAAACTTGTCATAAACGTGAATCAACTCCTCAACGGCAATGTGAGAATGTTCATTACCATTGGGAAGAAGATACACCACAATCTCACAAAAGTCGTATTTACACTAAGCATGTAAATTTTAATGAAGACGACCATGGATCGGATCATAAACATATACACCAACATCGTAGTAGAGAATCCTCCGTAGAAGAACGTTTCGAGGAGAATGGTAATATTAAACGAAGCAAAAGAACTCAATTTATCGATGAACGTACTGATAAAATTGAAAAAAAAAAATCTTACGAAGCATCAAATTATAGACCTGAATCGGAATCTGCACTTCAAAAAACATCATCCTACGAACTAGGTCGTTATTGTCCCGAATCCGATTCGTCTTCTTGCTATATTAACGAAAGCAGCCAAACTCAAACAACTTTAAATTGTCCGGTGGGACGAACAAGTGGATCCGAAAAATTTCCTAAAACAGGCGTTAGAGTGTTGCCGCCGATAGCCACTTCTCCAGAAGTGCGTCGGATTGCCCACGAAATACCAGATGAACCACCCTGTCCTGAAACCGGTGTGCAGGTAATTCCTTGCAAAGCTTATTCAGACGCGGGTCACGCTAAAACTGGAGTTGTAATTGTACCTTGCGAAGGATCGAATACTAAATGCAAGCCTAGTGGTGTTTGTATCACACCGACAGCAGATCGTTCCGCCTTATGCGTGTCACCCTGTCCAGCCCAATTCGGAGGAGTCTGTACTAAACCATCTTGTTACTGTGGAGCTCCATCAGGCACTTGCAACAGCGTCGAGATCAATAACTTGGGAATCGATACGAGTTCTTGTCAAAGCATCGGGGTCTCCGTAAAGCCTTGTCCAGATGGCTCTTCTTACTGTGTCGAAAGTTACGATATACCAGGCGTTCGACCAGTGCAGGCACCAAAACCAATTTTGAAGCCTCAAAAGAAACCGAATGTCCCTTTTCCCCAAATTCCGCTTCCATCGGAAGGTCCTCCTAAATCTTGTGCCAAGTGTCCCAGAGCCTGTCCTAAAGCTTGCCCGGCACAGTCCAGCGGTGGCTGCGACCGCGGTTTTGAACCCATCCACAAGCCTCGCACTAATCTCGGCAGCCAGCTTACGCGACTTACCGTAAAACCGACGAACAAACCTACGATTCAATTATATAAACCTACTCCTCAACCGCAACCAACCAAAACTCAACAATCCTACAGCCGGACCGAATACATGTCCAAATCCGAAACCTCATCCTCGTGCCAGGACCAGACCCATTGCCCATCTAGTAATCTCGTAGACCCACCAAATTTGTCATCCCACCCGGATTTAGGTAGCGGCTTCGGCGGTCCTGGTTTTGGTTCCAAGAGTGGCTCTTTCGCTGGAAGTAGCGCTCCGAAACGCGGTAGAGGCATTCTCAACCAAGCCGGCGGCGTAGGTTCCCGGGTACCACTTTGCGCCCATTGTAAATCTTACGTCAGGTACAGGAATTGCTTGAAACTTTCACAGAGAATGAGCTAGAAATTGTGTCTTGTTTTCATTAACCCACGTTATGATGATTTCAGCGAATGATTTTATTATGCTAATGTCCAGGAATGCGGACAATGTTGATGTTTTCGTAGAGGATATGGGCTCTTATTCAGTTTTATTATAATTTTGTCTTGTTTTTGCACATTATCTTACTTTTTTCCAGAATACATTACTGGATGACTTTAATCTCTTTACAGTGATTTTCACCTTTTTTATTTGCAAGTTATTTTCCATTACACGTTTATAAAATAAAATATAAAAATTTGAACACAAATTGCATGTTGCAATAATAGTTACAATAATAAATATTATTTTATTACAACAAACTACATGTTTTAATTAGTAATAAAATTAATATGCTATAGTTAATTTGAAATTTAAATGGAGCTGAAGAACGAATCGTTTTTGAAACGAAAAAATGTAAACAAAAGCTGATTTAACTAAGGCATTATTAAAGCTTTATATTATATTTTCGTTTTACACATTTTTCCCATTCAATGGGAAATATTAATGAAATTTTTACCACTCCGTTAAATGACATAGAAATACTTTTGTTTGTTTCGTTTACTTCTTACTAATATTTATTACTTATCACTTTATTAACTCGTTTTCAAATGCATGTTTTTGTTTTAACAGATAATGGATTGCCAATTAACATTTTACAAAATGAATCAACCTTTATTCCTATATGCTGCAAATGCAATAAGGAAATAAAGAGGTTTGTATTTGAAATAATTAATAAATTAATTAACAATAAATAAATATTTAGAATTAAAAGTTAAAATGTTTTCAGTGTACTGACTTTAATATTTGAATTGTTAAAATAAATTGTATATGAATTATATGATATACATTAAAGTATCTACATATAACTTATCATAATGTTTATAATAAAATGTTCAGAGGGCCATTCATCACGGCTTTAGGACAAATCTGGTGTCCTGAACATTTCGTGTGCGTGAACTCTCAATGCCGACGTCCACTCCAAGATATCGGCTTCGTGGAAGAAAAGGGACAACTTTACTGCGAACACTGCTTCGAACGATTTATTGCGCCCGCGTGCAATAAATGCAACAACAAAATTAAAGGGGTACGTCTACACTTTGCAACAAGTATTTCAAACCACCACTATATATATATTTATACAAAAATTAATTTGTTTAGTTGATTAACAAACAAAATATTCATTAAACATTAATTAAGCGTTATTATTTTTAGGATTGTTTAAATGCCATTGGCAAATCTTATCATCCTGAATGTTTCAACTGTTCCCATTGTGGGAAATTGTTTGGAAATAGTCCCTTCTTCCTGGAGGAAGGATTACCATATTGCGAAAACGGTTCGTATATAAAATGATTACCATGAACAAGTTTAAACAAAAGATGTTCAATAATGTATTAAATTTAACAAAATACATGGTACTTACAGACTGGAACGACTTGTTCACCACCAAATGTTTCGCTTGCGGATTTCCGGTAGAAGCTGGCGATCGCTGGGTAGAAGCTCTCAGTAACAATTATCATAGTCAATGCTTCAACTGTACGGTAAGATCTGGAAATTAATTTACATATTAACTTTAAAAAATTAATTACATATTAAAATTACAAAATTAATTAATTACATAATAAAAAACAAAACAAATTTCAATTGTATCGAAAAATAATAAATGCTCTAAAATACAAACAAGTCAACTAAACGTGGAGTTTTATAAAATTGTTTATGAAAAAAAAAAAACACCTGATTATTTCAGATGTGCAAGAAGAACCTCGAGGGCCAAAGTTTCTACGCCAAAGGTGGTCGTCCCTTCTGCAAAAATCACGCACGCTAACGTCCAACATCGAAGCAGAAACACAACAACGAAAAAACTTTCTTCTTTTCCTTCGAAAACACGACTATGATGAAACTACGACCGACGAAAGTGAAAATTTAGCGAACAGTTGATGTTTTTGCCTACAATGCTTCCTATGTTCACTCGCAGGGGTGTTTATATTTTTACGAACGATGTCAAATGCCTCCAATAAAAAAAAAGAAAAAAAGTTGACAAAATTGCGAAACAAGAGGATGAAATACTAACCCAAATCGTACCGTTTGCACGTGACTGTCCAAATTGTATAACACATCGCCGATGATAATAATTATTTTCACATCGCAAACTGCGCGGCGGCCAAAATAATTATTACTTTCGTCGCTGTTACAACGAGCGCTGCCCGCCATCTTTTTCATAACGACGCTTTTTATGAAAACAGATGCACCGGCTTGAAAATTTAAAAGCGAGCGTTAATTGGTGTTAATTGTACTATTTCGAAAGTGTCCCTGAGACCTGGAAGGACGCGCATCCGCCTGGTTATCCGCCTTTTCTTGCACTCGAATCACGCAAAGGTCATCTGGAGATGGGCAACGTTGATTGCCGTTTATGTCGTGCAATAAATCGTCGTAAGGACAACTTTATGACAAAAAATTATCCAAAGACCGAAATTGCGAAAAAAAGCGGGATTGACAAAACCGACGAGAGGCGCGTAACTTCGCCGTCCGTAGTTAGCCGAGAAACGTGCGCGCGTTTTTAGCTTCTTTTTTTCCTTCCTTTACTGTCATTTTAACTCTTAAACATACCTCGCCGTATGTGTTATAAAATGTAAAGAAAGGAATCGAGCATATAAAAGTGTTAAATTATATTGTTTTATATCAGTATAGTACATGCTTTCGGTATACAGAGAACACTCTATAAAATCAATAGCGGAATGTTAATTATCGTTTAAAAGAATACTTCAGTGAAGACGTATTAATGAACAATACGAATGACGCGATAAGAACTATTAAACTTCTTTTTTAACACCCATTCGTATTTGCCGGCTCGATACAATGAAAAAGAATTTCTTTGGAAAAATTATTTTAGTTCTCAACAGACGAACCTTACTAATTTTTTCGATTATTTTAGAAAAAAGATTGTTAAAATTGTTTCATTAAACGAGCTAAACTAATAGGACTGTTTCCCACAGTTATAAGAAGAAAAACATATAAATCAGCGCCATAAAGATTGTTTATTTGAAAACTATAGTAATTTTTCCTGAAAAAATTGTTGCTCAGAGTATTGTTTTTGTAAAATTACATTTTTTTATTGATTTTATTTAGACAACCACTCTGTTAAGGTATCAAAATAACTTTCATTAACTCTATGCAGTTGCTATTTTAAATATTGTCGAAAAAGTAAACTTAAAAAAAAAAGTAGAAAAAAAAACATTTTAATCCATTGAATTTACAAAATTTGACGCTCGTTGCGACGAATACAAAAAAGAAAAAAAAAAAAACGATCATTGTGCCATTGACGAGTCCGCATCAGAGCCAAGTCATGATTAAATTGCCAAGATGCGGTCCGCAATTATTTGTAGATTAAGTTGTAAGGAATTCAAAGGTAGAGAAGTTCACGCGTGGAAATGAACTATTTGAACGACGTGCTATCCTGCTGATTTTATTAAACGGGCCACAAAGTCGGCTTATTTTTAAACTTGTTAACAGTTGTACTTTTCGTTATTCACTTGACAGTTTTATTCCGTTATTTATAACGTTATTTATCTTTTAATCGTTTTGTTCTTTGTAAGCTGAATTCGTTAAACATCGTTCAGATAATCGATTTTCGCGAGAGAGCAGAACGAATGGTGGTGTATGAATGTACAAAGTATGTAAAATAACAAAGCAAAGTTCTATTCGTAGAGAAGCAATGGATACCATGATCAGGGGCACCAAAACGTGTGTGACGTATTTATAATATAAACGAGAGAAAAAAAAAAGAAAACGTGAGCCAATGACGGCCAGTGCTGTAAAAGCCTGTATTCGTGTTATGTGTTGCTTAAAATAAAGACATTATATTAGTCCGACGTTTTTGGCACAAGGTGTTTTTAATTGCCGTCCTGTTGGGTTGACATTTCGCCGACTTTGTTCGTTACATTCGCGAAACTTTTCCACGCGACGGCGACGATTTTTCATCGATCTGTCACGATAATGGCACGAAGTTCCGTCAAAGTTCACTGGAAGAAAGCACGAGGGGGAACACACGCGAGCCACTTAGGGCTCAACCGAGTGACTTTTTCGGTCTGACCTGACGTGCATTCCGGTCCCCAAGCGCACTGTCTCCGACGGACGAACCTGCATAATTGAGGTGGAAGCATTTTTCAACTTTTGCCCCGCAAAAAGTACAAACTTTCAGGGACGACATTTTTATGTTATTTAAATACCGCCGCGGTTGACATCGGTAACAGTCTATTATCAGTTCCCAAACGGTGACGAGATTCAATGGTAGAACTTTAATTGAAATTCAGTAAGTATGATTTGGGAACAGAGCAGTTATTTTTGCTCCCTTGGTAGAAATCGAACTGTGCCACGTCAGTGGCGTGGTCGCCCCGTGAGAAATTTATTTGCAATTGTTACTACCTTTTATTGAGAAAAAACTTGGGATAAAAATTAGTATTTTGTATTAAAAAATGGGGACAAATCACATCTTATTGTCATATACGAGAAAAAATAATGGGATAGAATCAACGTGGCTAGAGAATGTTGACCATACGCTGTTTAGATTAAATATTTTTTAGTAATTGTCCTACAAATCAGGCCCCAATCTGATCCAGTTATGTCTAATCAGAATATCTGATCATATACAGTACCCGATTAGGATACCTGCTTGGTACCTGGTATGATAACGTGGCTTGCAGATCATCACCATAATTCAGTTCAATCCACAGTTTCTTCTAGGATACGTCTCGTATTATTCTAACTGGGTAAATCTAAAATATTTCTACTTCCGAATAAACTTTCAGATTACTCGGAATTGTTCTTGCAGACGCTTATTTTCGTGTTTCTCAATGTACACTTTTGGGGATTTCTAGGATACAAATGTTATCGAATCGTTATCCATTCGCTTCGCAAAGCTCGTCTACTAGCAAAAGGGCGCGCCTGTAAGCACTTGCAAAGTATAGCGTGCCTCAACCCGCAGTAAGTATCAGAGCACCGTTTCGCGTGCACGTGGCGCTCGAATTATATCTTTCTGAGAATGAATTAAAATTTTATATATTCGACTTCTATGGTTGTTAATGTTCAATCGTTTAGTCGTAATCGCGTAAGCTGGGTAATTTTAATCCAATTGTGATTATTGTTAAAGTAACAATCATTAAACCTAAACACTTCAAAATGTGATTAGACAATGCGAGAAGTCCGCTGCCGCGTGAGTTTTGAAAAAAGCCTTTTAAGTAGCAATTTATTTGGGCCTTTTTAGAGCTTTCAATCATAATTATTATTGTTTACATGCTAATTTTGTTTGGTCACGAAGCTTCCGGTCGTTTTTAACGATGCATTGTTTGGATGGACCATTCGTGTTTAGGCTCAATGAAAATGGCATCGGACCTCATCTTCTAATTCAGGTATCCTATTTTGCATTGAAATTTATTCTTTATTACCTTTTTCTAGTTTTAGTGCTTTAACGGGCGGTAGTTTATACGTGCAGTTTATTTATGTTATTCTGCGAATACTCATCTATCTTGCATTTGATATGCTAGTTTAAACTTGTAACCTTGAACTAGATTCTTTTCAAGGTACAAAGATTCACATATATCGAATTGTTACGATGCCGTATCATCCCCTGTACAACGTATGAAAACACAATACCAATAAATTCAAGAATCACATTCGAATAAAGTCGTTTTGTTCGCGGTGCAATCGAAATTCGTGATGATCTAAAATAATATTGAATTTTTTTTAGCATAATAGTACGTGATGATGTAAAGTTACAATTTAGATGAGTACAATTTTATTAATTATTTTTCTGTGTCTGTTATCTCAAACTATTTATAATTTTCATTAGAAGGTTTTATTTTTACAATGTTTATAGTATAAACTTTATTTTGAAATTTTATATTAATATGTGTGTATATATATTGATAAAAAGAAGTTATTCTAATATACACTGGGAATAATATATTTGGAAAAATTACCGTAGTTTATTGCAAATAAACTTTATCGAGCTGATTTAAAGTACTGGTATTATTTTAGAAAAAAGAAATGAATACTATTTCTTTATAAGATAAACTACGTTACTATCCTTCAGCTATAAGAAAAAATATATATCATCTCGATAAGGTTTGTTTGCTGTAAATTATAATTTACTATAGTAAATATCCAAAAAACTATTACTTAGTGTAAAGTCTTATTGTGCAATTATAAAAAATATAAGTTGTAACAACTCTTGGACAAGTCATATAGATACAAAAAAAAAGTTACAACAAAAATTACTATACTGTATAACAACTTTAACATAAAATGTTTGTGTGGTATTTAATAATTAAAAGATTACAAGATAATTATCATAACCAGTTCTCGATTGACACTATCGTATCATCAATGTATACTTTTTTACTCATATTTAAATTTATGATTTAGATTATAATAAGAACTCTAACAAGGGTACATGAAAACATTTTTAATTATGAAATTATAGTTTGATCAATCTGTGCTACGCAAATCATTTTACATCAAGGCCAAACTATTAATTGCACGCAGGAAATAATCTAAGACAAAAAGATACAATATTTATTAAAGTTCTTAATTCTCGACAATGTATTACTTTTTAATATATAGTAAAAGTTTATATTAAATTTATATCAAATAAAGTCTATGATGAATAAATAATGCGAAACAAAATGATTTTATGTCACAGTTCTTAACTACTATATTTTTTGTAATTTTTTTTCTTTATGCATAAATATAATAAAAGTTTTAAGCAAAACAAAAATAATTACATTTGAAAAAGAAAAATTAAATAGAAATTTGAAAATGTAATTATTCAAAATGCGACATTCAAAAGTAGATAAAATTGCAAGAATCCTCTGAAAGAAATTTGCAACGATGATTTTCACCGGAAATCGGATACACGAGCAAATTACATTTGAAGTTTCCTAATGACATGAAACGCGATGGCAATGTACTTATCGCGATAAGGGAGCCAACTATTTGCGAGCGCAAGCCTTGGCTTGGGTTCTTTTTAATACCTTTAGTCTCATCACTAACGTTCAAATAACACGACAAAAAAAATCAAGGCCGCTGGCACTACTATTTCCGTATATCGTTTGCGAAACTCTGAATCGACGGTTCCAAATCGATCATTTCGAGGGATCGGGCACGCAACACGATTCATGCCGCGCTACGATTTTCACAATTCATAAGTTCGGGGTTCATTGCCATTGGTGTTTGCGATTTTCGCGCACGAAATCGCAATGCTTATTTACGGCGCTCGCGATAACGTTGTTTTTAGTTTATTTTCGGCCGCAAACAGTTACGTCAAATATTGGCTGGATATATTTGAATTGGATTGACGTCGCGGAGTGGAATAGCGGTTGAGTGATCGAGTGGGTATGCGGAATGAGCGGCGTTATATTCGAAGTCGATTTGGTTTATGTTGATGAAACACTAGAAACTACTTATCTAGAACTAGTTTATGTAAAATTGCACCGAGGCATACTGCAGTTTCATAAATAAGAAGATAATACTTGTTTTCTTCTTTAATTTCAGTATTTTTACGAGATATGCGAATATCGAATGAGATTTTTTTTTCACTTGTTTTATTTTAATATTACAAGTTTATATTCGTGCATTATTTATGGCTCTGGAAAAAAAAGTATCTCAAACGTAACGATAAATTACAGCACGTTCAAGATATAGTTTTTGTATTTTTAAGAACATTTATACTAATTATTTTGAAATTTACAATGCACCATAGTAAAAATATGATTCGGTTAAGATTCTAATGTTTATATTAATATAAAATAACATTTTACGTATTGGTTTTAAACAGGTATGCATAGAGAGAGGATGGAGAGAATATGTCGGTGACAATACGGCATTTAAAGATTGTTGGAATTTATGGTGGAAATCTGGTGGCTTTTCATTATCCCATTACAAAACTCTATCACCATGGCAGGTAATTTTGGTTTAGTTTTATATTGGTAACACAATATTCCAACAATTTAAATAAACATTAAAATATTTTGAATACATATCCTGAATATGCTAAATCAGCAACAAGTGGGGAGTTAGAAGCTTAAGGGATTAAAGCCCCCTTTAATTTTAATTTCATGTTTTAATACGTATATAATTTTCCTTTAGTTTATTAATAGAATACCCAAAGGAAATTCCATTTGTCGCAAAAATAATTTAGTGCGGCATTTGAAATGCATGAAGAAAATATACGGTTCCATTTACGACTTCAGGTGTGTAAAAAACGTCATACCATAAATATTCTCAAATGACGATGGCTGTAAACTTGATTTCATTTTAAATATTTAATATTAAATACTTAATTATAAAATTTAATCAGTCCTTTAGGTTACAACTTACCTTCCGAGTACACAAAACTGGCGGCTAATTGCAACCGTTTAGACAAAGATGAAAGAATATGGATTTGTAAACCAGTCGGACAGAGCCAGGGCAGAGGAATATTCCTTTTTCGTGTAGGTTAATAATTTCTAGGCGAATGTAATACATCTAGGCGAATGTAATACAATTTTAAATTTTCATAACATTTGCACTCATTGAGTTTTTAAATTTATGAAATAATTTTTATATTACAGAAATTAAGTGATCTTACCTATGACAATGTCGCAGTTGTTCAACGCTACATTGAAAATCCATTACTTATAGGAGGATATAAATTTGATCTGAGACTATACGTATGTGTACCATCGTATCGACCACTGACTATTTATTTATACAAAGAAGGACTAGCTCGTTTTGCTACTGAAAAATTTTCATTAGAACACCTCGATGATCCTTTTCGGCATTTAACTAACTGTTCACTTAATAAAATGGGTCCAGGATATACTGAAAAGAAAGAAAGAGTTGGGGCTGGTAAATAAATTTATGTTGTAACAAAACTATGATTTCCCTTTTACAATAGAATGCCTATCATAATCAAAAAAAAATATTAAGAATTTGTGAGAAATTTAAATAACCAATTTATATATGTAATATTTTATGTTTTACAATAATCAGGCATTATCTAATAATAGGTTGTAAATGGACTCTACGTCAGTTGCGTAGGTACTTCTCGCAGGCAGGATATTGCGACTGGTTACTTTGGCAAAAAATATCATGTCTAGTCAGTTTAACAATTTTGAGCCAAGCAGCCGGAATTCCTAGGTCATCCAATTGCTTCGAATTTTTCGGATTCGATGTTTTGATTGACGATAATTTAAAACCATGGTTACTTGAGGTTGTGAAGGGTTACAAATAAATTACTTTGGAAACAATTGGCTTTCTCAACAAATTAAAAATATTATATTTTATCTTTTAATATCAATTAAATTAGAATTAACTTAAATTTGAAACTTTATTTTAACAATACAAAATAATACGAAATAAATTGAGTACCAAACATCTCGTCATATTAAGTTCAACTAGTATTTAAAATTATTATAAACTACACACGGAAAAAAATTGGAACAAACATTACTGTACTATATAACAATGCTGACATAAAATACGTTAATGTGGTATTTTTATTAAAATTCCATATTAATTAGTTAATAGTCAGAAGAGTGCACTGAAAGAAAAAACTACCAATTTTTAATAAAAAATTTATTAATTTGACATTATACTTACATAATATCATTATATGGAGAACTAAATGATTAAATTTTGTTACATTAGTTTATTACAAACAGTAATTATGTATAGTGTTGTACAAATCAACAATTTGTTTATTAAATTTTAGTAAACTGTGTAAAACTGTTTTGTGAAGGACATAGATAATAGGTTAGCAACACCGAGTAGCGACGTCTAACGTACAAAACATAAAATAAAAAGCCAACAATTAGATAACAATGTTTCAGTTTGTGAACATTAACATTTGTATTCCCTGGTTTTTAATTTTTAATACTCTTTCCTCTCCGTGTACAAAATTCATAAAAGGTATTAGTGCTTAGTGTAGTAAAAATTGTGGGATCATTATAAAGGACTATTATAAAGTATAGGAATTTTTATTGTATCTTTTTCTGTGTGTACCTGTATAAAGTTATAAACTTTAATCAAAAAATTAATCACTAATGACAGGTAAACGTCAGTCCAGCTCTTGGCAATGATTGTGAGGTGGATTCGGAAGTTAAAAAACCACTACTTCATGATTTATTCGATCTCTTAGGGCTTCCAATACGAGACACAGGATTATCTTTATTTACAATGTGGTCATCGTCAAATAAAAACGAAAATGAAACTATGAACTCCAGATCTCTCAACGTACAGTGCACCAAAAAGAGATCAAAAATTGTTCGAAACACAACTGCATTAGTTAATGACTGTTTTGTGACTAGAAATTTGGTAATTAAATTAATTCATGACAAAGTAGACAACAAAATTAGTTAAAAACTGAACTTGCTGTAAATACTTGATGATGGAACACAACTTATATATATTTGCTGATTAAACTATTGTGAATGGCTGTGTTAGAAAGAAGACATTTAAAAAATAAACAACATAAAATCATTGCGTTTATGATTACTCAAAAAATAAACAAAAAATCTTAATAAATTTTGTATTCTTTAAAATATTAATTTATTGAAATGCTACATATTTCAAGATTTATGTCAGAGTTGTTATGAATTATAATATTATTTTGCGCAGCAGAGTTTTATGCAATTATAATTATATTCTTTTTGGAAGTTTAAATGTATTTAAAAATTATTCTAGTTGAAACATTCAACATCAGAAGATAATACAGAAAATTGGTCGAAATATAATCCTCTGTTTGCAAATCAGAATTTTCGAAAAAGTTTTAAAAGTCAAGGAGACACATCTTCCTTAATTTGGGACAATGGCCGTGATTGGCGAAATCCTTGTACGAAAGAAGGCGGGTGGATTCGCATCTATCCACTAACTTGCTCAAAAATTAATGATCCGGACGGTGTTCAACTTATTAATGACATGAATAACGTTGAAAAGGAAATTAAAAATACTGTACTCAAAATACAAAGGTAATCCTTCTTTTATCAATACTAAAACTATTAGCCGTTGATGACATTATAAATAAAAAATAATTACTTTAATTCCGGATACTGTTGAGTAATAAATATTTTGTGTATTGCATAAATTATAAAAGCAAACAAAAGTAAAACAAAATATGGAACTAAATGCATTCACAAAACATCTTTTAATATAAACTTTAGATTTATTGTTTCTTCATTCCAGTTTTTAATGCCAAAAATGTACCTAACACAAAAAAAATGTTAAAATATAAGCAATCTATTATACATCTTACTATAAAGTAATAATATTAGTACATTAGATACATATTAATAAATATATTGGCAATTTTCATATATTTAAAATATATATTTATGCAATATATGAAAATATCATTATATTGACTATATATTTATATATAATAAAATATATAGCCAATATAAGGAAAACATATTTATTAATGAATAAGCAATATATTGTGAGAAACATATTTATTGTTAAAATTATATATAAAAAGTTAATTTGGGTATTTAAATCAAAAGAAAAATAGTAAATAAAAACGGTAGAATTTTCAACAATCAAACTATAATATTTTAAGTATATTAAATTTTCAAATTTATAAAAAAAAACAGTATCTTTCGCTCTTGTCGCACAATATGGCATAGCCTTTATATAAAGGCTAACGTTTATTTAAAATTTTAATGATTAATTATATTTACGTTACAGATATTTAAAAGTTGCTTCGGATATTTATCGCAAGTTTGGAAAACACGGTGACGATATTTGTAATAATATGTTATGGAGATCGCTAGAACTAGACACAGAAATTTGGTTTCCAGAGAAATGAATAAAAATATGCATAATATGTGGACAAACATTACAAATATTCAAGTCGTTTTTACTTTTGCAATGTATGCAGATATAAGCATTTTTTTCAGTGCCGCTTTTGTGTTCAAATGTACAAACTTTTGTTTGGCGAAATAAAATAAGAAAAAATAAAAATATTGCCTTTCAGTTGTTATACCTTCAAATAAAATATATTTTCATTTAAATTAAGTGAAAAAGTTATATCACTTAATTGAACATTGTTCAAATTAAAGATTTTCCAAAATATGAATTTTTTATCAATATATTTTATCTTGACTTGATATGCATTTACATATTGTAAACTTATAATGTGAAATTCATTTTATAAAATTGTTAAAAATTGGTTTATAAATTTATGATTTATTGTAATATTTTTAAATATAACGGGTTTTCTAGTAAGGCCATAAAAATTTCAGTTGCCTCTGTGGCGCAATCGGCTAGCGCGTTCGGCTGTTAACCGAAAGGTTGGTGGTTCAAGCCCACCCGGGGGCGTTTTTTTTATGTAATTATGAATAATTTTTTTCCAAAATAATTCGGTACATTGTAATCACCAGAATATAGAATAATCAAAAAATATAATATAATGTAACGATTTTATAACACAAACAATGAATTTACGTGTTATTACGTAAACAATGAATGTTTATTTGCACTATTCTTTATATTGATGAATGAAACGGAATCATTCGCACTTTAATCACATTAAATAAGGTTGTAAAAAAAAATTCCACTGCATATTCGATATGATTTCTTTCCTTCATAAATCGCTAGACGTCTTTCCTATCTCTCAGTTTCGTGCAGCACTTGATCACGTGTTAAAGAGAGAGAAAAGTCAGCATTTGTTCAGCGAGAAAAGAAAGAAATACTTATCGTTCATGAAATTTTAATGCAATTCTAAGTTTAAAATATATTAAAATTCTGTCACAGAAAGTGCTTATAAAAGTAAATATTTAATAAAAAGGTAATGTTTAATCAAAATTATGCTATACTGTAAAACGATTTTTATTGAATCGGCTAATTTTATGGAAATATACAGACATCATTATTTTTAAATAAACAATGACTATTTTTATATAAAATGAAAATTAATGAGTTAACAACCAATGAATTATTAATAATTACATTATTTAATTTTTTATAAATAATTATAATGCGCAGTTTTATAATATTATATCTGAAACAACACTTGTTAATTATAAGCCGCTCCTTTACAGATTATACATACACTTTTCACATTTCAAAAAGCATATCCATAAATAGTACAGTCTATTTAACAGCGTCCTTAACACCACTTTAATGATAACTTAATTAAGTTGTAAAAAAACCCATGAATATTTGCTAACAAGATTTATTTCTTTTATAAATTGGATATAGAGGTCACTCCTGCTTCTTACTTTTATACAACACGTGTTGAGAAGAAAGTATTTGTTCGAGCCTTAGTTGGAAAAGAAATCAAATCTAAACGTTCAAGGAATACTTATACAATATATTAAACTCCAAGAATACTTCAAACTCTGTCAGTGAGAGTGATTATAAAAGAGAATAACTATAAGGTAACATATAATTAGAAGTAGATCATTTATTGTGTGTTACTGTAATACTGCTTTTATTCAATCAGTTAATTTTTTGGGCAGATTCTGAAATCATTGTTTGGTTATAATACTAGAAATGAGATCTTTTGAAATTATATATACAAATTTTTAGTTTAAAAAAATTGAACTTAAGTGAGCAACAACTGATATTCAATAAAATGAAAATTAATAAGTTACAATAATGCAACATACTTGAGATGATAAATATAATATAGTTTCATTACATTGTTCCTCACATAACACTGTTATTAATTATAAACCGCACATTTACAGATTACGAGTACACTTATCACATTTCAAAAAATATTAATTTAAGAAGCAGGGAAATACCGTTAAAGAAATGGAGCAAGAATTAAAGAAACTCGCAGTCGAGCTTTATGATATTAAAGCATTGAAATTTGGTGATTTCGTCACTAAAGTTGGATTAAAAACACCAGTGTACTTTGACCTAAGAATTATCATCGCATATCCTAAATTAATGGTAAGTACTTTTTATGACTACATTGAAGAAATAAGAAAAATTTATTTAATTTGTTTAAGTATTTATCTATTAAGATATTGATTAATTTATTTTTAACAGCATAAATTATCAAAAAATCTCTGGAAATTGAATGACACAAAAATTGATCAGATTTGCGGTGTTCCTTATACCGCATTGCCAATAGCAACTGCAATATCAATAGATAATAACATTCCAATGTTAATCAAAAGGAAAGAAGCCAAGGATTATGGAACGAGAAAGCTTATTGAAGGAAAATTTGAGCCTGGAAATACTTGTGTCATAATTGAAGATGTTGTCACTAGTGGCAGTAGTATTTTAGAAACTGTTTCTGAATTAAAAAAGGAAGGCTTAAAAATAAACCAGGCCCTTGTTGTCATCGATAGGGAACAAGGAGGAAAATCTAATTTGGAAAATAATGGAATTATAATGAGAAATTTGTTTACATTGAGCAGTTTAATGCAATATTTAAAAGAAGCAGGCAAAATTGATGCAAATACAGTGAAAGAAGTGGCTGACTACATTAAAAACTGTCAAGCTCCAATCATCACAACTGGTAAATAAAATTTACACGATTCAATCAAACTCTAAAATATTTTTGTATTTTAAAAAATCTTTAAATAATTATGAATCGAAAGAATACATATTATCATTTTGAAAACAAATTTTATCTTTGAAATCTCAGTAAATATTTTTCATTGCTACACCTTAAATTGTTTTTACTGTACATTCCAAAACATTCTATAAATCTGAAAAAAAATTTATTTAAAATTCAACTCAACATACTTTACGTATATAAATTTTTCTTTCAATACGTGTGATAATAATTTTTTTTATTTATGTTACTTTAATACATTTTATATATAGTATTTTATAAACGTTTTCTTTAAAAAAAAATCAGCATCACACATATTGTACTAACTGCTGAATCTTTTTCGATACTTCATATTTATGAAAAATCTCTCTGTGTGTTTTTTTTTTTATTTTTTTTTATTTTTATGAATTTATGAAAAAAAACTCATTCACTACTATCAAAACTGATATGACTTGAATAAAAAAAATGACTTTATTTCAGTTTCACCTGTGAACAGAAAAGCAATGACATTTTCTGAAAGATCGTTAAAAACCATAAATCCTATGGCTTCAAAGCTTTTCCAATTGATGGATCAAAAGAAAACCACTTTATGTCTTGCGGCAGATTTAACAAAATCCGACAACATTTTAAAATTGGCAGATTTGACTGGTCCTCACATTGCTGTCTTTAAAATTCACGTTGACATAATAGAGGATATTTCAAGTGAATTCTTTGAGAATCTCCAACTTCTGTCAAAAAATCACAATTTCCTTATAATGGAAGATCGAAAATTCGGCGATATCGGAAACACTGTTGCCCTTCAATTTGCGAAAGGTGTTTTTAAAGTTTGTAATTGGGCAGACCTGGTCACTGTTCATTGCGTTGCTGGACCAGGAAGCATTGCTGGAATCAAAGAATTATGTGTCGGAAAATCAAGAGGAATATTTTTGATAACTGAAATGTCATCGAAAGGCACTTTAACAACTGGCAATTACATTAAAGATGCAGTTTCAATCGCTGAACAGTACAAAGACTTTGTTGTTGGCCATGTGTGCCAGTCCGATGTATTTAACAATGCCGGATTTGTGCAAATGACGCCTGGAGTTAAACTCTCGTGTTCGACAGATAATCTTGGCCAGCAATACAATACGCCTGAAATTGTTGTACGAAACGGAGCTGATTTAGTGGTAGTTGGTCGAGGAATTATTAATGAAAACAATCAGTTGGCTGCTACTCTTGAATATAAGAATGTTCTTTGGAATGCGTACGAAAAGAGGGTTAAACAAAGTTCATAGGATTTTATGCTTGTTTAACAACTGTCATAACTGTTATTTTACAACTGTTATTATACTATATACCATAGACATATTTATAATTTCTGTATGTAAATAATTGCTAATAATACATTTTGTACATAAAATTATGTGAATAAAATCCATTATTCATATTCTTTAAATCCTGAAATTATATCTAAATTACAATTTATTAAAATGAATCTGCATTGATATTTTTACACCAAACGCGATTAAATGTAGCCAAATAAGTTTCAATCTATTTACCTTCTACATTATGAATAAAATTTAAGATGATGCCGTAAGTGTTAATTACTAGATTAGGGTGTTATTCGTTTTTATTAAAATGAATGAGAATTAATTGATGTTGTTGATTCAGCACATTTTCTCAATCTGGGAGATTATTTAACAATGATGTAACTGAATTTTTATCATTAGATTCAAACAAATTTAGGGACCGCGTTTTTTAAGTGTTAAAAAAACGCGGTCCCTAAATTCGCTTAAAATTGATTTAATAATTCAGACTTTTTAATTGAATACAATTTTCCCATTTCTAAAAAAATATGCTGAATCAATTGCAAGCATCAAATCAGCATTTACAGAATAATAATTACAAAAACGCTAACTCCGTGGCAGCAGACTTACTGCATTACCTTAAGGCGTGTTTCAAAATTAACTGCTAATACTGAGACAAATATATGAACATTAATAATCCAGAAGAAGATGCACAATACTGTCAATCAATTTTAGAACGTGGCCTACGTATTTGACGGTATGTCAAACGGAAAATATATCGAGTCGACATTGAGCCGTATTTCGACATCGACACACGCAGAGCCGTATTCACAAAATCGCACACGCACACGCACGCGCACACCATTATTTGTAGGTTGGCAATGCTGCATCATAGGATGATTACGGGAGCGCCTGATTCCACGATTGATTCCGGAATCATGTGTTCTAAAACTCATGTAGTTTAATATTAATGAAGACGGATTTTATTTATTCAATGATTTATCTGTTTTTAAACAATATTGTTGACCAAGTGGTGCGTTTTCCTGACTTAAAATAATAGATAAGTTGGTTTAAGTTACTAAACGTGAAATATTGGAAAGATTAACTTATGTTTTAGAACACATGATTCCGGAATCAATCGCAGAATCAGGCGCTCCCGTAAGCATCCATACATACATACATACACACACATACATGCACACATACAAACAAAACAGTGATGCCACGCTAAAAAATCATGGTGTACGCGTCTCGCGTGCCTGTGTCGATGTGTGAATACGGCTCGCACACGACACGCGCGCACTATGGTTTTTTAGCGTGGTATCACTGTTTTGTTTGTATGTATGTTGTAGCATTGCCAACCTACAAATAATGGTGTGCGTGGATGCTTACGGGGAGAGGTCCGGTTGGTACACAAAAATCTGATCAGAATTAATATGGTACACAGAAAAGTTGTACACATGCAATGTTGGAAACATGAAATTTTCAGATTTAATGAAAATGCAAAAAGTGTCGGTTCAGTTTGTACACAACAAAGTTGTACACAGAGAACTCATCAGACGCAAAGTTGTACACATGTCGTGGTCATTGCTTCATCGACCGTAAGAGGGAGGCACATTCGATGATAAAATCGACGCCATCGTCGTTGAAAAAGGACAGCATAGGTGGCGCTAGGATTCAAGGAGTTTAAACTACGATTCCGTAGCAGTGGTTGTCATTGAGAGCCGTATTCACACATCGACACACGCACGCGACATTCGCACACCATGATTTTTTAGCGTGGCTTCACTGTTTTGTTTATATGTATGCATGTATGTGTGTGTATGTATGTATTATGATGTAGCATTGCCAACCTACAAATAATGGTGAGCGC